>CABFWB010001834.1:118441-136720 GCA_902151455.1 Timema bartmani
GGGGGGGTCATGGAAAATCTTACGATACCTTATGAGGGCAAAATATTTAGCACCTTAGCTCGTATCAATTTTCATGAGTTTCAGATTGAATATTAATGTAAATGAAGCACCATTATAAAGTTAAAAGAAGTAGTCATTAATCGAGATGTTTCCCCTCTTTATTAAACATGTTTTAGTATACAATATAATCAGGTGAATATTGAACATAATTGGCAAAAGTCCATGCATTTTATTGAAGATAGAGGGAAATAATATTTAGTTCACTTAATAAAGCTAACCGAGTAGGCTACTTCTAACATTCCAAATATGACATCTTTGCATCATTTGGTTTTTCCAAAACTCTTTGCCCCAGATGCTAAAATTTCACACTGTTAATAGGCACTGTGCTTAAAGCACACACTTAATTTATATTGTAATCCCTTGCAATTTCAAGTTTGGTTTAAAAGGTGTGCACACATGCATGCACACACACACATATGTGTGCGTGCATGCATGCGCACCTTCCTAAACCAAACTTATTATGTTATATATATATGTATATATATATATATATATATCATAATAATTCTATATACATAAAATTATTATGTTTTTAATTTTATATATATATCATGTTATTAATTTTGGGTCATACACCCTTACCTTTGGTCACAAACTAAGTCATGCAACTCTTCTTGCTTAATCAACTGTAGCTTGTCTTCATTTTCTGGTTGGTTGTCCAAATCCTTACAAGTGGATGGTTTAGTAGAGTTTGCAATACATTCATTTGCACAATCCTTGTCACTGGTTCCTTCATCTAATGCTTTTGGGGGATCCATTATCGACGGGTCTTGACAGGCCTTATTGCAGATAACATGTTCAGATATCTGAAACCTTGGTTTTTTGGGGCTTTTTTACAGCCCAATATTTCTTTTCATACATAATGTAGTAACGTGGTTCTTGCAACGTCATACATCAATACAGCAAAATACATACTGCAGGTAATACACCACATATGTAGAGCCAACTTTTCGTCCTGGTCATCAATTTTACAACCAAAATACAAAGATTATGTGCTTTTAAAAATTCTAAAGATTTACTTCCTCAGAGTTAATGTTATAAACCTATTACACACCTAGCATACATTTACCAGGGGTATTAAGACACTTTATTTTATTAGTTATTAAAACACTTTCTTTTCTTAGTTATTAAAACACTTTCTTTTATTAGTTATTAAAACACTTTCTTTTATTAGTTACTAAACACTTTCTTTTCTTAGTTATTAAAGACACTTTATTTTTTTAGTTATTACAATACAATGGTAAACAAAACACATAATATAAAAACAGACTCAGATAAACTGCTCACATTATAGCTGTTTCTCTGTAGCAAAAAGAGCTAAAGTGTGAGCATATACACAGTACAACGATACTCTCTGATACACTATTGCAATCTATTAGCAAATGAGAAACATTGTTTGGTTATGAATCTGATCATTGTTTGTATTATTGTAAGTTATTACTTAGGTTATACGACAGATCAGGGCTATATTCTCTTTACTAAATCATAGTAAGATACACATATTACGCGTAAATACAAAAACCTATATATAAAAAAAAATTGTGACTTGATGTGAAATTTTCACTGTCATTTCTAAGATCTACACAACAGAAATTAACCAAAAACATCCAAAATATTTCTTGAGGTAAAAATCATGTTGACTAATGAATCATTTTAAAATCAGTCTAATTGTTAGTTCTATACAGATGTAATATCTAATTTTCATTGATGTATTGGCTACTCTGATAAAACCTCCCACTAATGTACTGGTCACATTCTGATAAACTTCACAGGTATGTACTGCTAACTTATTTTAAAGTATATTAACTATAGTTGATAAATTACACCTGTGAACAAGAATCAAACTCATGGCCTTTGACGTAACACACGGAATAGTGATGTGGTAGAACGCTAGTGCACTAAGCCAAGACTCTTGTTATTATTTTATTTTTCAACTATAATTATTATATTTGAACTGTATCCCTGTAACGGAAATGTACCACCACCAACATTTTATATTCAGTTATAGTCAAAGCTCTGCCATTCTTTTTCGAATCTGCACTACAGTTTGTTTCAATAAATATGTAATATAAGATTATATCTCTGAATAAACTAATTTCAATTTGTTTTGTGTGCAGGTTTGAAGTTATCTCCGAGAAGTGTCGGTGAGAAGATTGTGGCTCTATTTCCCAAGACGCCATTAGTGGAAAAGTTGGAAGTGGCGGGTCCTGGGTTCATCAACATCTCTCTTAGCAAGGAGTACATCATAAGAATTCTCACAGAAACGTTACGGTCTGGTGTTCGTCCTCCGCCTCTTGACAAGAGACTGCGTGTTGTGGTCGATTTCTCTTCTCCAAATATTGCTAAAGAGATGCATGTAGGACACTTAAGGTGAAGGCTCGTCCATGTACAAGCTATTTAGTCTACAGAATGATATTTGTTTATTTTAGTACCTTACATGTATGTTAATGTTTTATAATAAGGCTAGATAATAATCTTATAAGTCAATTCACCATAATTGGCCCAATTTATTTGCACAATTTAGTGCTAGTTGGTTTGTCAGTAGACTAGTAATTTACGCATAATTAGAGATAGGGTAAATTCGCTTTTGCGAAAAACGCAAAAAAAAAAGGGTCGAAAATAGGGTATTTATAAGTTTTCTTTGCGTTTCATGGCATTTGAAAGTGTTTAAAGCGATTTTTATCTCGCAAATTAACGCAAAAAATGTGATTTTGAGAGTATTTTAGCTAAATTATTATATTTAGCGAAATAGACGCGAATACCCTGAAAATGCTGTGCATTTAAATAAAATGCTGAGAATTTCTATAAAACAATGTTTTTCAGCGAAAATAAGTGATTAAAAAATCATTGAGTTTCACTCGTCTGTGTGCTTCAGCTTGGGTTTTACTTGCATCCTGTGCCTTCCACAACCCATCCGGCTAATCGCCACATTCCGTTAGTCGTTGCTTAGCAACCAGACTCCCCTTCCTTTCCGCCAATCTTTACGAAAGCCCAACCTCTCACATGAAAATAATTGCAAACGAAGGTTAAAATACCCTTCGTATTAATGCATACATACATTTTATCATAAATCCTTTGTATAGGCCCTAAAAACATTGACGAAAGACATTTTTACCTATTTTGCTACAAAATGCTAAATTATGCCACAAAACGCTAAATTTCCAATAATGAATGCTAAAAAAACTGAAAATTAATGCTATTTTACCCTATCTCTACGCATAATACACAATGAAGTCAACCACTGAATGCTGAGGAATGTTAAAGAGCTGTTTGGATCACTAGTAACAAATGAGCTGATTATGGCAGTTGTGTACAAAAAAAATAAAATATTACAAACTTCTTTCAGTGTGCGATTTCTTTAGATAAAACCTCTTCGATTTTTGAGGTAATTTTTTATATATGAAAGAAGGTAAGAGAAAGAATGATAAAAGCACTAAGGGTGTACTGATGCGGATGCCGATGAATCGTTTTCAGGTGATGATTATTAGTGCATTGGTAATTAATTGTAATTGGTGATTATTATGTGGATTAAGCTTTCTTTTTAAGTAAAATTTAAAGCAAAATTTTCTAGGTAGGAGTTTAGTGCTTAAAATAGCAAAAAAACACTTATATACATACTGCATCTTGGTTGTGGGCTTCGCAAAGATAACATAACTACATAAAGAAATATAAGTTGATAAAACTAACAATCTAGTTCCAACTCTCACTGGTTATACAAAGATTAATAAAACATTAAGATAATCAAAGTTTTAACTGTTGATTTTTGTATAAAATCTTTTTGTATTAATTACATTAACTGTTAAACTTATTTCCCAATAGTTTTTAATATATAATTGAAAATCGGGACTAATAGGTGTGAATAATCGTAGCATGAACAGTTATTTTAAACAATCGGTAATCGGTTTTACTAAATCGGTACACCTCTAAAAAAAAACATAAAAAGGATTTTTTTTTGTGATTTATATTGAAAATAATACAACCAACACTTAAATTGCTATCAGTACAAAAGAGGATGAACATTAATCAATACCGCCCAATTCCTTGACTTAGGTTTTGTTCTATTGAAACTCTTCAGAAGGGAGTGTTAGACGTGCAACACACCTTCTGAAAAGTGAATAAAGGTCTTTTTTTATGTTGACTAAGTAGATAAAGAGCTTTTTTTTTTAAATAACTGTAGTTGAATAATTTTGGGCACTTCTCTATTCCATTAACATTTAAATCAAGAGGTCACTGTACAAAGGAAGAAGAAGCAATATGGCTACAAGGTGTAAGGCCGCAGACTTGCAATGGACTGATGGGATGGTCTAGTTTCAAATCTCGGTCGGATGCAATCTTAGTAGTTTCTCATTCCTTTTCACATCAACATGGTCCACTTCTTTAACTACCCTCCTACCCACTTCACTTGTTGAGTGGTCTTAAGTGTCACTTAGACTGGCCTGCTATTGACAAGTAGATTGGGGTTTGAATCCCGGTCAGGCTACAGAGGGCTGTAAAACAAAGACATCTTGAAAGCATTTCAAGACAATCTGCGACTTTGATCTTTGAATTATAATAAAATTGAACTCAAAAACATATACGGGATTTTTTAAAAATATTCCTTTATTATAATCTTTTTTTTTTAGCTCCAGTTGCCATGGATATTTATAAATGATTTGTGTATTTCCAAATACCCCCTGTGGGCACGGCTAGTATGTTGGCATTGTTACAACAATCTCCAGAAGGATAAAATAATGTGAGTTGATTTTCAAAGTTTGGTGGGACTGGCAGAGCTAAATAAACACTAGTGCTCACTGCTTGCCTCAATAGTTACACTTTGTATTCTCACTTAAAGATAATGCTCTTGTCTTTCTTCTTAACTAGCATCCTCATCCCTTCTTTATTAAATTACTTAGTTAACAACAATGTACTAAACACAATAAGCAAATTAAATACTTTTAGAATTACTTTGTCTCCGATTGTGATTTTAATTCAGTGAGGGAAAACCTTAATATGTACAAAATATGTTATATGTCACAAGTCATGTTAAGATGGTTAAATATTTTATCTAAAACAACGTATCAACATCTAACAGGCTGTTTAACTGGATGCTTCTTAAGGAGGGGGGTTCACTCGCGCATTTTACTCTGAACGAATAGAACAATCCAAACACCCTGAATGGGCGTGAACAAATGATAGGCCTGAAAACTCGGAGCATTCGGATCATTTCTGGTGCTTGACTTGTTTCCGCCAATTTGGTCACGAACAGGACAAGTACCGGAGCTCGGTATCAAAATGGATTTGTTAGTGGCAGCAGGTTCTTTCTCTATGATGTGTAAATTAACTAAAAAGAGGGAACCTTTCTTCCCCTTGGCCGTCTCACGCAGGAAACTAGAGAGCTAACTATCTATTTTCTTTTCCACTTCTGGAGCAGTACATCCAAACTGTTTCACGATATTAACCCACACATAATTTTTTTTAAACTTTATTATAATAATGTCCATGTTGAGGGTTCCACAGCACCAGGTTTACTTCATATTATATATATCTATAAATTGTAAGCATTGTTCAGCAGCCAACTCCATGATTCGCAGCAAACACTCCGAACGGTCTGAACTGGTGCGAAGCCACGTACCCACTGAACACAGACGATCACCTGATTTCCCAAAAGACTGACTCGTCCAATAGTGTTCGGCGCGGCACGTGCTTGCGAACAGGTATTCACTAGCTGAATCACACCATGCACAAACAGATCGAATCGAGCGCGCACAAAGGAATGCTCAAGTGAATACCTGCCTTTAGGAATTCACATATGACCTTTTACCAAAATTTAGAAACCATCTGCGACTAAAAAAAAAAATGTAAATCGATAGAAAGTACCATAACATGTTATGGCTTTTACCCACATAATTATTTGGTGTCAACCTCAGTGGTCTTGGGTTAAAGTGCTTGCCTCAGGACCAGATGTTAGTGGGTTCAAACCCAACCGGGGTTGATGTAGTTTACTTGAGCAATAAAAATCTGTAGCACAATTTCCCTCGGGGGGGGGAAGTAAAACTGTCGAGCCCATGTCAACTGTGGCATGTAAAAGAACCCTGAAAGATATGTGAAAATACCTTTCCTGGCAAAATTGGTAGGCCCTTTTGCTCTAACTCATAGAAATTCTCGTGTGCTGATATAATCATTCAGTTTAAAAAGTGGACTTAAAATACCGCAAATAAATAAATAATAAAAAATAAATTATTTAGTCAAGCCCCTGTATCAAAGCTACTCTTTCAATAACTAGTAGACTTTGGGCTAGTGTTGGTGCCTGTCTTATAAATCAACACAGTAACTGTCTTAAAATGGTAAACTTATTTTAGTATAATGACATTTCTTATGTTTTAACTACTTATTAACTTTACATAATGTTTATTCATTAAAAAGAATCCAGTAATCTTCATGTTTCAACATGAATGAAGTAACCATATGTTTTGATAATATATTTTTAATTTGTTATTTGTGTCTCCCACAATGATGGAGCCAATCATATGTGCCCTTCACAAGATGAGTATCGGTGAGATGTGGCACACACAGGAGAGGAGGTGATCTGTGTTGTGACTGGATATCTAGTGGCTGATAACAGACTTTGTGTGTGTTTTAGGTCGACTATTATTGGTGAGAGCGTCTGTCGACTTTTGGAGTTTCTAGGTCATGATGTGGTGAGGGTGAACCATGTGGGAGACTGGGGAACACAGTTTGGAATGCTCATAGCTCACCTTCAGGTAAACATGACATACTCACAGCTACGCTCAACATTCTGAGCTTGTAGAAACCTTTACACTTGGTGAGGGAGGTTCAATAGAGTCATAGCACAGTCAACCTGACCGTGTATAAACTGTGACACTTTGTGAGGGGAATTAGATAGTGTTGTAGTACATTAATAACATTAACAACATTAATATTCATGCAATTAAAATAACATATTATGTTAACTGCACATTTCACAAACAACATCCAGACACGTAGAGAGACGATGAGTCATTCCTCATCAGGCACACAGTACCGCACAGAAATATCCTTGTGAATCAAGCTTAAATTTTCCAAGCCTTAAATCTGTCAAGCTTCAATCAAAGTTTGGGCTTGTGCTCAAAATTAAAATACAAACTCCTACACATAAATAATCTGCACACCATTAACAAACAATTTTAAGTACTTCTTAACTGTTGACATTACTTGCAACAGTGACAGATGGTATGTATTAGAGTTGAGTCAAATCCAAACCTCTTAATTTATCTTTTAATCCTGAATCTTTAATTCGAATCTTGGAAAATTTATGAACATAAAAGGAAATATAAATACAATAGAATAATACAAACCAAACACTAACTAAATGTTAACATTCTTTAGTATAATCCACTCACTATAAATATTGGCTAAGCAAGAGTTTTGATGTCCTCCTTTTCTCAACAATTCATTTAAACTGAAAACTACACTGTATATTGTTCCGAATAAGAACTGACCCCTATTTTTTTTTTTAATATAAACTATAAAACTAAGTTTAGAGGGATTTGGAAACATCCGGAAGATGTAGCAGGATTATCTGGAGAAAAGAACCACTATTAAAACGTTAAGAATCAACTTGATATTTTAATTATTATATTAGTTTACTTTTTAGTTGTTTTGATCAAGTATTAAAAAAAACTTTCGTTCATAAGTCAAAATAAATGTTTGTAAATTGTTTTTTTCTTCAGCACTGTGTCTCACTACCTGTTCAGGTAATACTCATGTACTGACTACGTTAAGAAGTTAGGGATGTGGAAGGTTGTATTCATAGTAAGTGTACCTGCATTTGCATGGAGGAAGAGTGGAAAATCATTTTTAGGAAAACCACACTCAGCAAACCCGACTGGGATTCCAACCTGATCTCCCTGTCATCAGCAGTCTAGTCTAACACGAGAGTGATGCCTTGGACCAT
Source organism: Timema bartmani (assembly GCA_902151455.1). Lineage (NCBI taxonomy): Eukaryota > Metazoa > Arthropoda > Insecta > Phasmatodea > Timematidae > Timema > Timema bartmani. The sequence goes on from CABFWB010001834.1 coordinate 126,435, forward strand.
GTGGCCACCGAAGCAGGTGTAAAACATATGATCTGAGTGTCTATATATAAGTTTGAAATTAAGGATGTCAAAGGTAATAGTAAATTGCTTTTCTATAATGGGATTGATCACTTTTGAGTTCATAAACTTAAATAAATCTGAGTGATTTTTCAAAGTTAAATGTATTTGATGCTACATTGTTATTTTCTAGAGATGGGTCAAATCAATTTTTTCTCGAATTCGAATCTACATTTTATTTTTGAATCTCGAATCCGAATTCTAACAAATTGTTAGAAATTTTAATGATTTACAAATAGATCTCCATTACACTATATGGGCCTAAACTGTAAATTAAGATTTATTTCAATCATGCTTTCAATTTGAATCAACCCCAACCACCCCTTGCAAAATACTGGTTAAAACCCAGCCAAATTAAACAATATAAACAATATAAACAAAATAAAATCAATCAAAATCTGAGTGCCTTTTAGCTATTTTCAAAAGTGTTGATAGAATGAGTTAAGTTTCTAAAAAAAACATGTTAAATAAACAAACAGATTAGACCTAGTTGCCTTTTGATCAACTTTAATCATCATTAAAGGATTATAATTTATTTTAATAAGAAAGCAAAAATAAAAATACAAACGACTCTTTCAATATGTTCATTCCCATTTTATTAGGCAGGACTACGTTTGAATATTTTTACAATTACTTCAATAACATATTGTTAAAAAATAATAAACTCTTAGTTAAAATCAATTTAAAAATTTTTATGAATTAGCAAGTTGTTATTTGATTCTTAAAACTTGATAGCGCTTACGAAGTGATCAGATTACCTGAATAGATTCTAAACAAACAATCGGTATACAATACGTAGGATGGTAGGCATAAATAAACAGTTTTATTGGTGTCAAACTGTTGACAATATTTTTTTTTTTTTAAACCCAACAAAATATCTAACTTAAGGATCGTATTAAATAAATTGAGGTTCTTTGCATAGCTGTAGATAATTAAAACCAGTTGGGTGGTAAGAATTGACAGTATGTTTATTTAATCATCACTCTGGCAAGTAAACATGTAAATTACATCATGGTGGCTGACTTTATATTGTGTGTAATGTGTTCTTATTTCTGTTTTAAAAAAAGCCATAATTTGGTTTATTTATTTCGAGCTTATTTGTAATTCTATTTTTGATTTTCAGTTTTTGAAGAGTTTTAATGTGTTCATTAAAAAAATGTACAAGATTGTTCGTGAGGTGAAAGTTTCAGAAGTGAGCAATAGCTGAAACGGGTCGAGTCGAAGTTTCTCATAGAGGTGGGAGAGTAGGATATTAGGCACATTAGATTTTCTACACCTAGCAATAATTATTTAAAACAAAAATTGATTTTATTTATGCTTATCTCTTTTGCCTGACAAATTAAAGATTAAGTTCTGCTTTTAAAATAGGCCTAACTAAGTAATTTTTGAATTCAAAATATGCTTTGTTTATGAGGTGAAAGATTCGACCATCGAATCCAGTAAAACACCGAATCCTCGAATCTCGAATACTTGTCAGGATTTGGTGGATTCGAAGATTCGAGGGTCCCATCTCTATTATTTTCCCATAGGACACATTCCCCAACTATTTGAAGGAATCTCCTCCTATTGAAGACTTACAGGCATTTTACAAGGAGTCCAAGAAAAGATTTGATGATGAACCAGAGTTTAAAAAGAGGGCTTACGAATGTGTCGTGAAGCTTCAGAGCTTTGAACCTGAAAGCACCAAGGCTTGGAATATGATTTGTGATGTCTCCAGGAAAGGTACCTATTTGAGTTGTTATTTTAGTTTATGATTATTGGGATGCTGTTGGTGCACCGCTTTTAAAAACTTAATCATATTTTGTTACCACTAGTACAAATGAAATAATTTACTGTACTACCAAGAACAATCATCATTACAATTTCTTTACTTGTTTAGTTTAAATTTACTTCAATACCTCTGTGTGATTTTAAATACCTCTTTGCAAGTTATGGTAACTGTATAGAGTAGGATTCACACTTCCAGTACTATGCTCCGGCTGTGTCGTCCTGCAAACAATCTCAGGTCATTACCGAATGAATTACCGTTTAAGACCGTTGTTTGATTCACACCCACAGGATACATATTATATAATTTCCACAACAGGCACTGTTTCAAAAACTTTTAAAAAAAATAGATGGACTATTCTAGAGACTTTTGGTTGTACTTTGTTGGTTACGTGAATAGATAAGTTCATTATTTATTTTAATCTGTTTGCTATAAAAATATGATTAAATTTCAATTTCAGTAATGGATGTAAAGTATAGCAAAAAATGTAAAATCTTAGTAAAATGAACATTAGGAAAGCTAAACGATTAATTTTCAAACATAAATATTTTTTTTTCCTTTCGAAGTGATCGTAATTTTAGGATATGACTTATATTCAGAGGTGGCTTATTTTCGGCTCAATATATTAAATAAGTTTTTTTTTACTAACATTATTTTTAAAATCTGAAAAAATGGTAAGTTCTGTGATTTTTCCAGGTGCTATAAAACCATTTTTAGGACAAAAATGTTTTATTTGAAAAATTTTAAAACGAAATTCAAATGTTTTTATGACTGTAAATCAAATATAATATAGGGTCTCTATACATTAGGGAACGAGGAGACTAGGGGAACCCAGCCAGAGTACCCTCAATCTGGGGGGGTGCTGTCAGATCAGGGGAGTAAATTTTTTTATTTATACAAATTAATTGAATTAATTTATGTGACTAAAATGAAAATGGGTTCCACTTCTCTTGATCAAATTAATTGAAAACTACTTATATATTATCACTGCAGCTTAAGTTCCTGGCCAATATGCAGTACAAGTAGATTAGCCGAAGTCTTCATAGCAGTAGCATTAACCTGCGAGTGACTCATCACTCTAATCTGAGTGTCTTGTGTATAATTGTATTTAGAATGAAACTGTGACAATTGTGTTTCTATATTATACACGTTGATAATTTTGACTACTAAAAGGCAAGCTGTAGATGGAGTATTAACTGCTTTGAGCACAACTATACCTTGGTATAACATTGTACAAGTAACTTGCCAGTTAAATGGTCCCACAAACTTCCCTGCTTGGTTAAGCAAGATGCTGTGTGTCAGTTGTTCATGGAAGTCTTTCAACCAACCATCTCTAGAGCATACACCTCTATACATCTTGTTTGTTGGTCCTGCGTCTTACTACCCGTTCGGGTTTTACACTAATTACACTAATGGCTTAGGAACTAGGAAGGTTGAATTTAGAGGAAGTGTACTTACATTTGTGTTGAGAGAGAGTGAGTGTGGAAAACCGTTTGGGAAAAACCAGCCTCGGTATACCCGACCGGGATTGAACCTCGTTCTCCCCATCTTCGGCAGTCTAGACTATTGCGAGAATATCGCCTTAGACCATGCAACCACTGAAGTGGGTTTGTTGAATCTTCTTTATTATAAGTGCTAGGACACTAATTTATTCTCTTTCAGGTATGTTTCAGGCAATGTGACAACCTGTCATTAAATGTATAAAATAGAGATGGGTCGAATCCACTATTTCTCGAATCCGAATCTGAATCCTAGCAAATTGTTAGAAATTTTAGTGATTTACAAATAGACCTACATTACACAATATAGGCCTAAACTGTAAATTAAGATTTATTTCAATCATGCTTTCAATTTTAATCAACCCCAACCACCCCTCGCAAGATACAGGTTAAAATCCAGCCAAATTAAACAATCTAGACTCATATTATTGTTTAAAAATCAAATCACTCAAAATTGTGTTTTTTAGTTATTTTTAAAAGTGTTGTTAGAATGAGTTTAGTTTCTAAAAAACATGTGAAATAAACAGATTAGGCCTAGTTATATTTGATAAAATTTAATCATTATTGAAGGATTATAATTTATTTTAATAATATAACAAAAATAAAAATACAAACATATTTTTAATAAAGATTAAAACAACATGCTTAACAATTAAACATAGATTGGAAATAGTGAACTCAATAATGCCTAAGTTTGTTTTATTATTATTTTATTATATATCCATTATCTATCTTCACGTAGAAAACAAGAAATATATTTGATTCTTGCGATATATCAATTTCTGAGAATATATTCTATTTAAAACACGAAAATATTTTCGACTCCAATATGTTCATTCCCATTTTATAAGGCAGGACTACGTTTGAATATTTTTACAATGACTTCAATAACATATTTAAAACAATAATAAACACTTAGTTAAAATCAATTTAAAAACAAATAATGAACTAGCAAGTCGTTATTTGATTCTTAAAACTCGAGAGCGCTTACTAAGTGAGCAGATTACCTGAATTGATTTCAAACAAACAATTGATATACAATACGTAGGCATAAATAAACAGTTTTATCGGTGTCTGACTGTTGACAGTATTTATTTTCCATGAAACCCAACAAAATGTCTAACTTAAGGATCGTATGCAATACAATGGGGCTCTCTGTATAGTTGTAGATAATTAAAACCAGTTGGGTAGTAAGAATTAACAGTATCTTTATTTTAATCATCACTCTGGCGGGTAAACATAATATACATCATGGTGGCCGACTGTATCATGTGTAATAGCGGCTGACTTTGTATCATGTGTAGTGTGTTATTATTTCTGTTAAAAAAAGCCGTAATTTTTTTTATATATTTCGAATTTATTTGTAATTCTAGTTTTGATTTCAAGTTTTCTAAGAGTTTTAATGTGTTCATTAAAATATTTACAAGATTTTTCGTGAGGTGAAAGTTTTAGAAGTAAGCATGTGCCAAAACGGTTTGAGTCCAAGTTTCCCATAGAGGTGTGAGGGTAGGGTATTAGGCACGTAAGATTTTCAACACCTAACAATTTTTTTTTAAATAATCATTTTATTCATGCTAATCTCTTTTGTCCGACAAAATAAAGATTACAGATTAAGTTGAGCATTTCAAGGAGGCCTAATTAAGTAATTTTTGAATTAAAAATATTATGCTTTGTTTATAAGTAGAAAGATTCGACCATCGAATCCAGTAAAACACAGAATCCTCGAATCTCGAATACTTGTCAGGATTCGGTGGATTCGAATGGCCCATCTCTAGTATAAAATCATGGTGTTAACTGTGGTTTCAATACCTGATCTAATTTATTCTGGTGCTTACGCTCTGAGAGCATCGGCACGTGTGGGTGGACTTAGCCAAACCATTGCTAGAGCCATATTTCGGGAACATATTCCATGTCATGTCTTGATAAGTTTCCAGGCACAGATTAAAATCTTTCTTCTCTGCATTGTAAAACTGACATACACTAAAATGACCACGTGTCATATTCCTATAACTCTTGTTGTTTTTAGAGTTCCAGAAAGTCTATGAGCGTCTGGATATCACAATCACTGAGAAAGGAGAGTCCTTCTATCAATCCAGGATGGTCACAATAGTACAAGAACTTGAGAGTAAAGGTATTGCTTGATTTTGAATCAATTTGGTTTTCTAAAACCATTACCCAATCTGCTATATAAGTTTTTTTGTCACTCAAGTAGAAGTTTTAAAGTAAATAATATTTTCTAACAAATAATTATATATATTATTAAATTATAACAAATTTGTAGGGACAATTTTAAAGGTACAATGGATGGTATGTGTGTATTCACAGTTTTCTTTGTTAGCTCAGTTTTACAATATTTATAACCCAGGGCTGACACGTAACCACTATTGTTTTTTATATATTATTGTGAGTTTAAAATCAACTCCTATAGTTATAAAATTAGGGGTGGATGGGATCTCGAACCTTTGGCAAGGGAAAAGGTCGGGAATTTATCAATTCCTGTTGGTCTGGCGGGAATGACCTTTTCCGAAAAGTTTCGGGCGGGAAACAAAACACAGTGGTCCAGTAACAAAACAAAGGGCGCGCGCACATGTTCTAGCAGTTACTACCGACTCATCACTGTTAATCTCTTTTGTAGACAGTATTCTTCTTTGTTATTTAGCAAACTTGGTGGCTGGGATGGGTAGAGGTAGAGATATGTTCATATTCAGGCAAAAGATCGAGGGCATTGAATCGATATTCCAAAGATCAATCTAACGATTCATGTAAATAAAGTTTGCTTTATCTGACTACACTAACCAAAAGTGGCGCTCCTAGGAATTTACACCGAGGGGAAGGGTGAGGGGACTTTGAAATGTATCGAGGGTAGGGGTGGGAGGATATCGAAATGTATAAAGGGGAGGGTTAGGGTGTCAAAATTTATCGAAAGGCGGTGGAGGTAGTAAAAAGGTATGACTTATTAAATACCTCTGGAAGATAGTTAAATTATTTTTGTGGTAACCACAAAGGGCATTGATTTAAATAATGTGTGTGGCCTTACATACAATGTAAACTTTGTTTCTGTTCTTTTTTCCAATTTGTAAATTTAGGGGCACTTGTGTGTTGGGGTGGGATTACTATAACATGTTATTCACAATGAGGAGAACTTTAAATGTTTTACTCAAAGAGAAAAATCAGTGGTGGTTGAAAACCATATTTATGTAAGAGGAAGGAGGCCGTTAGTAAAATTATGTTTTTTTCTAGCACCGCGTCTTATAACCCGTTCCTGTAATATGCCTATGTACTAATGACTCTAGTGTGTTAGGAATGAGAAAGATTGAATTTAGAGGTGTACCCACATTTGCGTGGATAGAGTGGGAAACCATTTAGGGAAAACCACCCTTATTACAACGAGCCAGGATCTAGCTATGATCCTCCATCATCGGCAGTCTGGTCTATTGCGATAGTGGTACCTCAGGCCACGAAGCCACCAAAGTGGGTTTTAATAATAATTTAACTTTTACAAGTCGTACCATATTAGTTTATAAATCATTATATTTTTAATCTAAAATTATTCTAAAGCATAATTTTAAATTTTTCCGTTCCCATCCCGAATCCTGAGATTTTGACTAATTTCTCATTCCAAAATAAAAAATTAATTCTTGTCCATCCCTCAATAAAAATTACATAAATGTTTCTTGCACAAAGAAAATATTTTTTTATTTTATTTTCCTTCCCCTATTGAGACGCGCTTTACTTTGTAGCAAATATATTTTTTATCTAGATTGTAGAAAGCATTCTTCTATTAGTCCCATGTAAAACTAGAGCAGTTACTACTCGAACACTTTCTATAATCTCAGCTCATCAAACCTTCTGTATGGCTAGGTTATGTTGATGGATCTTTCTAGATACCGTATTTATCTGAATCTAAGTTGAGTTTTTTCCCCCCAAATTTGTAGCGTCAAAATATAGGGATCATCTTAAATCACAGACTAAGGAATGGGCTAGGCCTACATCAAAAGGTAACATTTTACATCTTTATTTAATATCAATACAATAGTGCAGGGCTACCTTTTTTTTTACATAGTTTATCCATTTTTGCGCATTTTAGAGGTATAGCACAAATCACAGGATATTTGGTTATTTTCACGGATTTTAGGCTATTTTTTTAGGTTATCTTTAAAAATAACTACCTATTTGTCGCCCGATACGATACTCAATACCCATAGTATACATTGGTATTGCAATAATCGATACTATACGCTAAAAATCTCGACTCGAATTTTCACTAACGATTATCATTTGTCATAGTAAAAATTAACTTCTCATTGTTTTTATGAAACTTTTTCAAAGATAACCTTCTTATGCAAAAGCAATATTTGTGACAAAAAAATTAATTCCTTAGCAATTCCGCATCCCTAAATTCTGCAATCCTAATTAGAATTTAAGTCAACATAGTTGTTTTGTTTTGTAAATAAAAAACAATTTGTTAGTATTACAAAATAAGTCTGCCATAATTATTATTTTCTTCATTCGTGTTAAAATAAATTCCACTTTTAAAAATCTATCCAGAACCATTGAAAAACTGGGGCTCGTCATAAATCTGTAGTCGTCTGGGATTCGGGTGAATACGGTAATCTCAACATTTGCAGCCCCTTAAACTTCACCGACAATAAATCAAAGCATAGTCTCACCTTTGTTGATGTGAATCTGTTCCCTGAAAACAACCAAATTTGCCCCACTGTACACATAAAACTGACCAATCACCAATAATATCTCCATTATCACAACAACCACCCTTCATACATAAAAGGGTCTCTACCATTTAGCTTTGCCGCCCAAGGCAAACAGGTAGTTTCAGAACCCTATTATCTAGCTGAATATTGTGAACAATTCTCTACAGATCTCCAAGGCCGAGGCTACCCCAAACCTTTAATAGACAAACAAATCTCCAGAGCACTCTCCACAGACGACATTGACCCTCCAAAAAAGTCGAAGACATTCCTCTCACATTACAATACCATTTTGGTTTACACCGAATAAACACTATACTTAAAAGTGTTTTCAAGCTCCTAACCAGTTTGACCCAGGCCCTAAACCTTCTTAGCTCTTCCCTAAAAGATACTTTCAAACAGCCGCCCAATCGCCACCAATATTCTAGTCCGCCCTAAACTTTCTGGCCCCAAGAGAATCAGAGAAGAAAAACCAACTATTAAAGGTTCATACCCCTGTGGTAGCCCCCATTGCAGCCCATGGGGAATCCACCTACCAGCTACATCCTTCAACAGCAAAGTTACTAAATTATTGAAATACAAAAGCCCTGGTCATTGCAACTGCAAACAAATATCTTGGTTTATCAGCTGCAGCTCAAATCATGTGATGTAGAAGGCCTTATTACAGGTTCTCTCAGACATCAAATGAACAATCGTCGATGCCGAAATATTATTCTGTTTGTGTAGCCACTGGTATTGCAATAATCGATACTATACGCATATATGCGTATAACCTGAACAGCTAGTAAGACGTGGCGATAAAAAATAAATAAAATGTTTCTCCATAACCGGTAAACAACCCTTTCCTCTTTTCCTTATCACCCAACAATGCCTTCTTGTCAACCTCGGTGGTTTTGGGGTAAAGTGCTCGCCTCAAGACCCCATGTTCCTGGGTTCAAACCCAGCCGAGATCAATGGATTTTTTTTGAACGATAAAAACCCTTAACACAAATTCCTTTGAAGGGGAAGTAAAGCTGTAGATCTCATTGATTATAGCATGTAAAAGAACCCTTTAAGTTATGGAAAAAAGCCTTTCTCGGCAAAATAGGTTGGCCCTTTCGCTTTTGCTCATATAAATTCTCATGTAATCAGTCGGTCCATAAAATGCACTTTAAATACTTCAAATAAAATAAATAAATAATCTCTTCCCTGTCACCAAGTGATAGAATAGAACAGAGGACATGGCTGCCTGTTATTCAGCTTTAAACTAAATCATCATCAATACTGACTTCTCACTTAAACAATTCAAAAGAGCAGTGAAAACAATCTGGTTTAAAATGTCAATTATCATCGATTGTGCCATTATCGGCCTATGATCGTATTGATGATCTGCAGACTTATGTCCAGCCCTATTTTTAATATATTTTTAGATTCCTTTTAGGTTAATTAAATATGATGGAATTCAACTCTTTAACAACTACCATGTCATTTTGATTAAACACAGAGCTTAAACGCAACTATTCACTTGACGGTAGAGAGAGAAACTTGACCAGGATTCAAATCCAGACATTCATTTTACCAGCTACCAGAGTTGACAAGTTTGAGATTTAGTCTGTTTGCCCATCGATACAGGTATATTAACCTACCCCTGAGTGTTTTGTCGCCAGTACATTTTTTTAATGGGCTTTGCAGTCATAATAAACAATATAGTGAGATTTATGCAGCCACTGTATATATTTCTGTGTGTGTAATCCAACCTAACTTAACCTATTCTAGAAAACCTAGCCACCCAGAAAAAGAAAAATACATACTTTCGAGACAATTGGATTCCTTATGGCTTTGAAATTTATAATTTACTTTTTGATATATCAAAAGTTCTTATCAAAGGAAACTATTTGAAAACAATTTTCAGTTCTCTAGGACTCTAGATCATATATTTGTGGCTCAATTGAAATATTTTCGCAAAATATTTCATTGCGAGTTTTGAGTAAAGTCACCTGAACAAAAACCTTGAGGGCTCATCTTATTTTTTCGGACATGCGGCAGTGGACCTAAAATTATAAGACCTAAAGTCACAACTCCTAAAATAAATTTCTTAACTTCATAACACCTAACTTTATAAGACCTAATTTTATAACTCCTAATTTTACTAGACCTAAAAGTACTGGACCTAAAATTAATTTTTCATCGATTGCTTTAAAATATCTTTAACTGTTTAAACAGGCAGTGGACCTAAAGGCACAAGACCTAATTTTATAAGACCTAATTTCACAA
>CABFWB010001835.1:0-25183 GCA_902151455.1 Timema bartmani
CCTTTGAATTTCCGGGCTTACAAATAATATATTTTCTTAAACCTAAAGTAAGACGTACAAACTACTATTTATAGGCAAGAACTGGACTTTGATAACCTAAAAATGATAAAAACAACACTGTAAAATTGTTAAAAACTATCAAAAATTATTTTAAATTAAAAAACAAACCTAAAAATAGGAATAGAAACTCTTAATTAATGCATACGACTAATTCAAACATACACTTAACAAATGGAAACTAGAACATATCCATGCGATGATTTTAACAACTAGACTCACTTTCTACTGAATATAACATTTATTTAAATATACTTGCTTAATAAGTAACTCCCAACGCAACTCTTTCCAGCTCAGTTGCGGTGTATCAACAGGAATGTGTGTTTTACAACATACAAGAAATTATGGTGCAACGTTAATTACCCACATTATCTTCTCATTCCAAGTCTGTGTGTTTAAAAGATGTATGTTTAAATATGTGTGAATCTATAACATATCTTTGTTATAATATTTTAAAATAAACGCATTCAAGATAAAGGCCTGTAAATTTCTCAACTGACGCAAATAAGAAAATATTACCCACAAATCCAAAATAATAAAAAATGACCAAAGAATGACCTAAAAAAACATTTCAACAGGCATGGTATGATGAACAGAATCTATTTGCACATAAGCATTGTTTGGGATGGTCAATACGTACCATAAAAATGACGTCATTAAAGTCTAGTTCCTGTTTATAAGTGTACGTTTCTAAATAGTATGCTTAACACCAAGATTATTAGTGGCCTATTCTGATGGGAATGGGGACCTATAAGAAATGCATCCGCATAAACATGTAAAAATAGATCTAACAGACCCGGATGATAATCAAACCTTGACCTATCCCGTCAGAAGAAGTCCAATATATTACGAAACTGACACCTGTATCTCTTTGTGGCCAGTTCAGGATTTATTTAGTTACAGGGTTTACACCCACCTGGAAAAAGTCGGGGAATTTAGTGTGACAGGGAAATTTTGAAAAAATTATAATAATAAATTTAATATATTTTAAAATTTTATTTTCGAATTATGAAGTATATATAAATATATATATAAGATTTTTTCGTGTGCATATAAAATACAGGGAAAATACATATTTTTTATTTCAAAACTCTTAAAAATACAGTAGATTTTAAAACTTAAAAGAATGTATCAACCCTGATTGATTAAAAATTACATATTTAAATGAATGAAGATTTCTATAACATATTATAAATATGGGCAGGGTTTTACCTGTGTCAGAAAGGCATTATCAGTTAAAAAATGAAAATAAAGAGATATTTTAAAGCTTAGATTAATGTAAAATACCAATTCTCAATAGTTGTATACATAAAAGAGATCCATACCTAAAGTAACTGTTAATGTAAGATTTACCGAAACCCCCCCCCAGTAAGATACATCATTATTCATAAAAAATATGAATGTATATTGTATATGTCTAAAATACTAAACACTTGGAAAACAATGAACTAATATTAAAACTCAAGATGAAATATCAACATTTTACACTCAGTTTAGTCTATTTATTCCCATTATATACCTTGATATAAAAGTAAATACTAATCGTGTGTGCTTAGAACTATCTTACAATACCATAGTCATTATTTGTTAGTATAGTTTCTTTTCCATTGAGTTTCAAAATTCATGTCAAGGAGTGGTAATCAATACAATTGTTATTTTAACACTTTAGTGATAAACCAAACTTTTTCATTTTACTCTTTGAAACAACAAATATATATATATATATAAATGCTGGTATTATACTTACTAATAAACGCTGTATGCGTGGATTTTCAAAGTACGGACCTATATACAGGTTATTCATATATCTAGGAAAAATATTATACAGGCTGTAGAGGATAACTACGATAAGTATTTCCATGTGATGTTCTTGGGGTCGGCGACATCAAAGTTGGCGCTGTATGCAACTGGGGGTAGGTAACACCTGCAATAGTTGTTGTAAATTATAGATATATATTTTCATACAGAGGTTCTGTGCCAGGGCATAGCTCCGAATAAGAAATGAATCCACTTCCTCAGTCAAGATGCCTATGGGCTCTCAATATCGGCTTTTGTCAGGGTCAACAACCATATCTTTGAAAGAATCAGCCATTCCTTATGGGTACCCGTGGTAAAGCGATTGAATGGTCATAATTTACACCCCAGTCCCCTTGTTATGTCCTGAAGAATTGTGGGTTGCCTACCTCTAAGGTGCATACAACGCCAACTTTGACGTCTCGTAGCGCCACCATTTGGCGTCGATGACCCCAAGGATTTTTAGCACCACGTCTTACTACCTTTTCGGGCTATACGCATATGTAATAATTACGCTAGTGATTTATGGATGGGGAAGGTTGAATTTAGAGGAAGTGTACCCACATTTACTTGGAAGTTGTAGAAAATCATTTTGGAAACACCCCCTCACCGCCAGTATATCCTGTCCGGGATTCAAACCCCGATCTACCTGTCGTCGGAAGTCTAATAAAACACACGGGGGACGCTTTAGACCATGTGGCCACCAAATCAGGTGACCCCAAACTCATTACATGGAAATACTTGTCTTGTAATCCCCTTCAATCTGTATAGTTCTTTACCTGGAGATAATAATAACCTTGTATATGAATAAATAATGTACTGTACATATTATTCGGAAGATAAATAATGTTTGCGAGTTTTATTAACTGTTCGGTCTATCCAAGGCTAGAGTTTTTTTAATATACACCCATAACAAAGTATCATTAGTTTAGTCTCCAAAAATGTACAACATATTCACATAACATATGCATTCAATTTCTGAACTTTAAAAATATATATTTACATATTATATATTGTAGGAATATGTATATACATTTTCTATGACTAAACTATCGCTACATAAATTATTTTTCTTTCAGAAATTGTATTAATATGTATAATTTTGGTGAGTAAACCACCGATACTTGATTTTGGGTGTTTATATTTCAAAACAAAAACATACCCTTTAATCTACGATAAACTCAACAGTTTATTTATGTATAAAAATTCTGTTTTTGTATCAAAAGATAATTGATTTTTGGCATGACATAATCTTAGCGGTTAAAATAATTTTTTTTAACATTAATGCTAAGCTATAAATCATATTAATTCTTTTTAATTACTACTCAATTGATTACATTATTTTATCTTTGACTACTTTTGACTAAAAACCCTAACTATTTGCTGGGGCGTCTCAAGTTTTTGGAAGGTTACACACATAACGCAACATATTCATGCTTATTAATTATTTTGAAATAGTATTTTTTTAAAATATAAAATCTGCTTTAATGCTGTTTTCAATAACTAAATGTTGTCTGATTAGTTTTCCGGGTTATATTCTCGTATTTAAATAATTTTTTTTTCTTCAAAATATCAACAAAATTCCTGTGGATTTCAAAAAGATAATGATGAATGAATCTTATTAAAAGTTTATACTTTTTATAAAAAAACAAACAAATGAGGGTGGGCATTAAAATGTAATCAAAATCATTATTATGTTCATAAAATTGATTAAAATGAAACGTATTGGATTTCTTACCTCTGTCTTGTTTTCAACTTCATTAATCACCTCACTAACCTTGTTAACTTCGTTAAATTGAAATAAAAAAATGGAACAAGGACTGATAAAGATAAATTATACGATTAAAGAATAAAAACAAAATTATAGGTAGTCAATTCTACGGGTAGGAAAAACAGTTTTCAAACAAAATTTCATCGCAAATGAACACTTCTTTTGCATTACTACTGAATAAAGGATGAAACTTCGCTAACGAGTTATTAATTAGGGAGGTGCTGAACTCCTCTATAAGGCCTCAGTGAACCGACGTATTGTTTTTGGAACAATTCCAGACTGGTAATTATTTATAATTACCGCAGTATCATGAAGGTATGCCTTCATCTAAGCCATCCCGAGATAAATGTTGACAGCGTCAGAGAGCTAGTAGAGATGGTAATGGAAGGACCGCAACATAAATATGTAGATACATAAATGGGATGGAATAATTACCATACAGGCACTAGCTTAGTTGTGGTGAGCAGTCAAGTTAACCGTTTATCTTGTTCCGTATGAACACACGTGTGTAACTAATGATGTGCATTATATTATATTATCACATTTCTTAATAAATTAGTATGTTTTGTGACACATATTCACATCAAAAGAGAAGAGCTTAAGGTGAGAGTATAATAATAATAATAATAATAATAATAATAATAATAATAATATTATAATAATAATAATATAATAATAAAATAATAATAATAATATTTATCACCGCGTCTTACTACCCGTTCGGGTTATACGCTTAAGTACTAATTACGCGAATGGATTAGGAATTGGGAGGGTTGAATTTTAGAGGAAGTGAACCCACATTTGCGTGGAGGGAGAGGGGAAAACGATTTAGGAAAAACCACCCCCGGTTAACCCGACCGAGATTCGAACCTCGATCTCCCCGTCCTCGGCAGTGTGTGAGTATAGATAGCCTGAGCTAAGGGTAGGGTTTTTGCAGTTTTTATAGCTAAACTTTTTTATTTTGCAAAAAAGGTAGAAACATAGTATAATTTTATTCACATTGAGACATTAACAGTTCTAGAATATCTGTCAAGGTTGTCCTGGAATTTAATGAAAACTATTTCTCTTCAACAACAGTTGTTAATATCACCATGGGTAGAAAATTAAATTATATTTCCACTGGAGCCATAGTGTATTAATGTGGGTTTTTTTTGCCCAAAAAAGTGTTGCTATAAAAACTGCAAAAACACTATCCTTAATTCTCGTTCGCTACATCCCTATTTTGAGCGGAGGGGTTTCCTATATAGATTTAGTTTGATTGACTAAAAATTTGAAAAATAACAATGCGTACCAGGACTATATGATGGTGTCTATAAAGTGACGTTGAAATATATCATCGCATTTTATTAACGAGATTAAATACTTTCTCATGATATGTGTGACCCGGTATTTTATTTGAATAGATATTTGAACATTTATAACACGTACTGTACATAACACATATATGAGTGACCATATTACAAATTACAGTATTTAGTTATTTTCACTTATTTTATTACAAATAAAAAGTTATATCAGTAAATATTTAAAATATATTTGAAACTACCTGCTAAGGGTTGTAGTATTTATATTTACTTTCCACTGTAGAGCCTTCCCTATTCAGCGTAGCAGTTTGATGAAAATTACTTTGCATTTAACTAAATTCGTAGGCTAATCTGCAAAACAAAACTGTTTATAATCTTGCTTTATTAATTATAATACATTTTGGAGTCCAATTTTATTTTGCCAAGCCAATTGAGTTTTCTTTGAAGATACTTCGCTTCTAAATGGAAAGATCTCAGAACTTTTAGTATTTTCCCCCACAAATCTGTTGTAGGTTGTAGGTCGATATCATTATTTTAAAATGATAAATTTTAAACTTACCCACATCGGTGGAAACGTGAACTAAACGATAAATATCGTCTAATCTGGGTTTCTGAAAGAGAGGGCATGGTTCAAATCTCATCTGGATTTATTAAGGGTGATTTTTCCAACCCTGTTTACCGTTCTTTCTATCCAGACACATACGGGTGATTTTCTTCTTAATCCTACCTTACTCATCTCCACCCTATGGTTGCAATTTATTACATATTTACAGAATGGGTAATAAGTCATTGAAAAAAATCTTTTATAATTTTTCCTCTAATCAGGTAGTTTAAGTCACTATTTAAATTAACTAGGCCACTCTCACTTAAATGTACAGAAATACAATAGGGTTGATACGCACCTGTAAAACTGCCCTTAAAGGCTTGGAAAAGTCTGGCAATAAAGGTTGACAGATAAATTTTTAAAAAATCACTGCAATTTTCAGATATGTTTACAATGATAACCATTAGTATTAATATTAGTTTTATCTCAATTCATGCGGTTTCGTGAAGATAACTAACATACTAGCTTTATGGCATTAGGATCTTGAAAGTTCATTACCACACCCACAAAAGGACGCAACTTATCCCTATCTGAATCTAGTTCCATCCAGTCCACCTCATTACACCCCATCTCCCTCAGGTCAATTATATTATTATCTTCCCGTCCAGATATTCCTACTGGTCTCTTACCATTTTGTTTTCCAGTCACTACTTTGAGAATAGTTCTAGTTTATTCTATTCACGCTGCATGTACTGCCCACCGTAATATGCGAGATTGTACCAGCCTTTCTGGAGTTGAGTACAAGGTAAATATTTCATCATTATGTAACCATTTCCGCTTTCTATTCTCTTCTAATTGAACATATATTCACCTGGTTCATCAATCACAGGAACATGTCTCGATCAATTTGAAGAACATTGTAGAACAATTTGAGGATCTTCCAATGCTAGCACCTTTAGCAGCGTGTTTGATCCGACCAGATTATCTCCTCGTGCTACCCATTTTCACGGTGGTTGAGGTAGTCACCGTCACACTATCACCAACGGATACTGTCGTGGCAGTGACTATCGCTCACTGTAATTACTTTAACAGCCGTGCCAGTACTATCACCGTGGGAACGAGGCTTTATTTTTGTGTATGAAATATAATGTGATATAAAACAGTGAAAGTGAAGAGACGTTCTATTTACAGCGTAGGATGTCCCCAATTTACTGTACAGTATATTTTCACCCACCTAGTTGCAGTTGTTCCTATAACTCGTGTTGGAAATACTCCCCACGGGTCTGAATACATGTGTGGACACGATACTCTTCATATATGATATGATATGATATGATATGAAGAGGTGTGTCTAGACAAGTGTTCAGGCCCATGGAGGACATTTCCAACAACTTTTGTAGGAAGGAAGAACTGCTATGAGATACCCGCTAAGTAACTTTTGGGACATCCTGTATATAAAATACTTTAATTAAAAAAAAAAAATCCCGGACAGTTTAGGAAAAAAATTTAAAACTCAAAAAGGTGTATAAAACCTGTACAAAAAATGATTTTACAAAAATGAAAAATAAGAGTGCTCACGTCGCTACCAAACACTCTTGGAGACAATGTGTAAAGGGCAGAGTCTACTCCTCGGTAAGCACGTGTTGTAGGATATAGACAGTAATCAGGTCACCGTTCTCGGTATCGCTATTAGTTTGTTTCCTGCGGGACGTCCAGCGTCCAATATTTCAGCGCTTGTAATTACAGCACGAGCGTGTAGCGGACCCTGATGACGTCACGGTGCCCACGCACACATGACCCCGAGGAACCTTGGAGGTTCTGAGAACAGGTAGGGAGGGCTACTCTCAAGAACTTCATGAAAAACATTGTCAGGGGATTGCTTTCTTGTAGGTTCGGTACCAATGAAGGGGGGGGGGTAAGGGGGGGTTACCGAAGCTGGTTTAGAGTAAGTGTAGAGGGGATTGAAAACCCACTTATACAGGGTGATCCAATTAAGGTGAACCGTTTTAAAAACGATATAGAGGAATCTACAATAGACAAAATATTAATTGAAACAGTTCACAGGTTTCTTAGAACCTTTGGAAACCAAAACTATTATTTACTAATTAAAAACAACCTAAATTATTCGCAATTTATTGCTGCAATGACTGGAGAAAGCTGTGAAGCAGATTTGGTGAAACGCCATCGACCTCTTGGAGAATTCTGATCTTTAAGTCTTCAATATCGTGGAGTCGTTGAGAAAACACCTCCTTCAAATACCCCCAAAAGAATAAATCGGGGTCTGATGAATCCAATGACCACGGAGGTCATGTGACGTCATCAAACCTGGAAATGATGCATCCCTTGAAGAACCTGTTCAGTGTTTCCATGCCATGAAACAGCTTGTCACAATATGGAAACACAAATTAGATAGAGTTTTGAATCTTACTACGTGAGAACTTGGTCAATATTATTATTATTATTATTATTACAATTATTATTAGCACCGCGTCTTACTACCCGTTCGGGTTGTACGCACTTACGCTAATGTGTAATGCTAGGGTGATTATGAAATGAAATGAAGGACCTGCAGTTGAACGTGGGATCCGAACCACGGTGGAGGCCTAGCATTCCAAACATTCACAAGTTGTGATTAATACACGTCTTGTCAGAAGTGAAGGAAGGGTTTGGCGATCAAATAAATCTGTGCCGGGACCGAGGATTGAACCCCAGACTCCCAGCACAGAGGTCTGAGACCTTAACCCTAGACCGCCAGGTCACATATTTGATCAATATTAATATGACAGTAGTACAGTAATCTGTAAACTAGAGCGAATATTATTTTACAGTGGTGTTTTATTTATTCACCATGTCTTAGTATTCGTTATCAATTTTTATATATAATTGATATGAAATATGGTATATATTTTATTTAACGGTACTATTTTATTTCTTCGTTGAATATTACTACTAGTTAGTAGATATACTGTATAATATATACGATACCTGCATCTTATATCAATTTTACACAGATTATGCTAAGAACGATATAATGTTGATGAAACATTCCAGCTTTTGCATGGAAAGAGAGTGGATAACCGGTCAGGAAAAATCCCTCAGTACACCCAGCAGGTAGTCGAACTCCGACCTCACTGTCACGGTGAACCCAACTAAATGAGCCTGACAATAATCCCACGTGATCACAGAGGTGTGCTGTGATGGTGGTGTTATTCGAATGAGCATTAAAATTAATTCCCTCCCAAAACATGATCATGATAATTTACACGCCATGCCGATGGTGATAATAATAAAAGCTATTACATTCAAAACAAGCCACTATGAATAATAGACTGAAAGCCAACCCTAATAAAATTTTATTTCGTATCCTTGGTTTTACTGTGTGCTACGAATGACCTAATTTCGAGGTAATTCGCCATTTGTTCTGTTGGCGATGCAGTGGTAATGAAACACGTCTTCCGGTGGCAAGACACCGGGTACCGTCATCTCGTATGCAAACAGATTCCTTCTACGAGTAAACACGGGATCCAATCATTTATTAACAGCGTGGAGGGAGGATGGGGTGCTGTAGGTGATGTACGCATGTGGGCTTAATGAAAAACATGAAGTATTCCAGGGAAATTTAGCGGTGCACATGTGTTTCCAACAAGAGGAAAGGTATAGGGGGACGGGGATCAAGGACTGCGGGTTGAGGTTAGAATTTGAAGGTAAGAAAACATATAACTCCAATATATTAAATACGTTGTTTGCTAACGCGTTGGCTTACATTTTAAAAGAAGTTGTTTATAAACAATATATATATAAGTATCAATAAGATGTTTAAAAAATAGAAACAAATATATTGCTTTTATTCTTTCAATTGCGTTAACCCATAAATAGGAAAGTTAATAAAAAGGAGGGGAATAAGGCTATTTCTCATGTATAAATAAACTGTACGTTAAAATCATACAACTTTTCAAATATAGTATGCTATAGATTGTAGCACAAAAAGTGTTCTAAAATAGGTTTTCAGTTAACTGCCCTTAAGTAAGCTAGACTACCGAAGACGGGGAGATTGAGGTTTGAATCACTAAATGGATTTCCACTCTCCCTCCACACTAATCTGGGTTCACTTCCTATAAATTTAACCTTCCCAATTCATAATCCATTAGCTTAATTAGTACTTAAGCGCATAACCCAAACGGTAGTAAGACGTAGTGCTAAATAAATTACCTTAAGTAAGATTTCCTAATAAAAACAAACACACCGTCTTGTTAGTAAAAATAAACACACTTCATAATATACAGATTCTAAACAAAATTTCAAATCTCCAAAAATCAGCTATTTGTGAACTACCCTCAAATTATTTATATTATTTGTAAAACTAAAAATGTATTATATATCATGAAAACCAATCCTCATACACACATCTTTATTAGGTCTCGAAGGCCATTTTGGAAAAATTTATATTTTCCAAAATATTTCTAAATAAACTACCCTTAAATTAATTTATTTTATAAAACTAAACTTAAATCATTATTTATCATGTAAAATAGTTCCCAGATACGTATTTTCAACAACATTATTAGATATATTAAAAAAATCTCAGGTGTTTAAAATATCAGTAATCAGTAAATTATCATTTAATACATTTTTATCAAGAAAAACCAATATATAAAGTCATTTGTTGTAAAAAGCTGACCAGATACCATTTTTAGACCATCGGAGCCATTTTACATATCTCAAATTTTAAAAAACCTGTCGATATTAAAATACCCTTAATCAAATTTACCCCCAAAAAATACGTATACATTTTAATTTGGAATGTCAAAAACTCACCAGATAATATTTTAAATAAAACCGCTATGTCCATATTCGAAATATTTTGAATTAAAAAAAAATATTGTAGACTACCTTTAATCTAAGGGATAGAGTCAACATTTCAAAAAAATATTCAGAGGTATATTAATATAACATTCAAATATTAAGTTTGAACAAAATCCACGAACCGTTTTAGAAACAGGAGCAGATACGGACATGCAGACGGATGGATGGATGGATGGATGGACGGATGGAAAGACAAACAGACAAAAATAATTTTAAAATCCACTTTTTAGTGTTTGGAGTTAAATAAAATGTAAAGATTCATCACGATCTCGAGGTTGAAAATGTTCACGGCTACAACACTTTCTCTTTATATTTGAGCTATTTAATAATTATCTTTAGTCAATGGAAAATGTTCATTAGATTTAAAAATGTTTAATATACATTGTATTATATAGGCTCTGCACATCATTTAGTTTTAAATAATGAATGTTTTATGCTATATAATATTCAGTCAATTTATATTTATTAGAATATTTTAAATGAAATAATATTGAGAGTTTGGGCATAATACGTCTATATCTTATAGGAATACATTTTTATAAAATAAACTAATTTCAAAACAAATTGTAATTAGCAAACCAGTGCCGTTAAAAACCAAATCATTCCTAAAAATGTGTTACCAGTTTATATACAATTTTATATAATACAATTTATGTAATATTTGGGGTATTTAAAATGCGCTTTCTGAAACTACTGTCTATATTGACAAAAGACTTACATACTAACTTAATAATAGAACAGGCACAAAACCAAGTCTGCCAGTCGTTAATTCATTGTCGTAAAAGAGAAAGTCGCAATTTCACCTATGATACATTTTTCGGTCACTGGAAATCGGGGCCAGAGCCCTTACGATGAGCTCAGTTGGTAAGCATGCTGCCACCTGAGCTGAGGTGTCGGACAGTTAATGTTTTGATATTAAAAACATATATTAGTAATACATATTATATATAATATACATTGTATTAATAGGGAAGTGTGAAGAAAGTTATTGAGGATTGATTAAGTACTGTGTTGTTGTTTTTAACTATATGCATGGCGTAATTAGGTATGTATGAATGTATGTATATATGTATGTATGTATGTGTGTATGTATGTATGTGTGTATATATGTATGTGTGTATATATGTATGTATGTGTGTATATATGTATGTATGTATATATGTATGTATGTATGTATATATGTATGTATGTATGTATGTATGTATGTATGTATGTATGTATGTATGTATGTATGTATGTATGTATGTATATATGTATGTATGTATGTATGTATGTATGTATGTATTAGTAATATTAGTATTTAATTTTGCTTCGTTGTTATCACAACAGGACTATAAAATAAAATGATAAACGTACCGTAACTATTTTCATAATTTAACAAATACAGTAGACATAAAATATTGAGGGAACATGAAAAAATATACATTAAAAAAATCAATGACATCTATGAAACAATATTTTGTGTTTACATGACCAGATTTCAATAACTTTATGGGTTTGATCCGCTGCAACAAATGTTTTGCTAGTGCAGATGTGTTTACACCACATCAGGTCAATCCGTCATATGTGTCGGTAGGTTGGCAAACATAAAACATACCGAGCCTTCTGGAACAGGACTTATCGATTAATCATAAAAATAATCTTGAAAAACAAACATTGCATAAATTATGAGTTATTTAAAAATATATCAAAGTTTTGGGCACACAACAAACCTACCCTGCCCAGAGGGAGTTGGCCACGATGCACAAATACATTATTTAGTTTTGGACACAAAGCAAGCATACCCTGCTGAAAGGCAGTTGGCCAAGATGATCAAATACATTCTTTAGTTTTGGACAGAAAACAAACTTACCTTGCCTATAAAGAATTGGCTTCGACGCACAAATACATTAGACATATTTAATTTTGGACACACAACAAATATACCCTGCCAAAAGAGAGTTGGCCACGATGCACAAATACATTATTAAGATTAGGACACAAAACAAACCTAGCCTGTCGAGGAGAGGTTGGCCAGGACACGCAAATAAACTATTTAAATATAGTCACAAAATTTTTTCCAAGCGTTTACCCAAATGTTGGCTACATTATGTTAAGTAACTATTCTGTAAATCATCTACTTTCTAAAAGAAGACCATAGTTCATATTTTACCCTGCTGTAATATGTTAAATTAGTTTGAAGGCCATGTACTCACATGCCATTTCTGGTTATAATGTGTATGTTAAATACCCCAATTAAAAACATATAATACAGATCAGCTTTAAAAACATTCGTGTAATATTGTACACGCAAACACTAAATTAGTACGCTCATGTCAAAGAATATAAAAAACAAAATAATTCATTTTTAATCAATCTTTTACTCTCTTTTTTTTATAGAATGTAGTATTTGAGCCACCCTGTATATGATTTACTGGGTTCAGTGTTGCCAATCATCAGGGATTTATTTGTGTTGGAAAAAAGTCAGGGGGAACATGGGGAATTTGACATAAAAACAACTAAAACATCTTTTCTTTTAATTTGGTAGATTTAACTGAAAGTTCTAAATAATTTATTTTTGTATGAAATATAAATTAAAATCTAGCCATGATGGATTGGAATACATGTCTTTACATAACACATTTCTCATTTTCTCCTTAAAACAGTGGTTTGAGTAATGAATTAATATATATTCCTTATCAAGCTCAAGTAATTCTGTTGCATGTAACCTGCAATGGTATTAAGACGATTAAAAAAAATCCTGTTCTAGCCAATAATACTTAACTATTTCCACTAGTCACTTTTAAGAAGACTATTTATATTCTCCATACAATTTCTCTAAGGCAGTCGGAGCAAACTTGTTTGAGCCTAAGGACCACATTGAAATTTAAAATACTGAGGGGGCTGCAATAATTTATTTTGGTACCATCATCATTTTAGATAAAAAATAATTCTAACATTTTATCTTTTTTTTAAAAAAAAAATGTCGCTTTATATGAAACGAGAAGACTTACCAGACCCAAACTGCTAATAAGTTGCGGTACTAAACAAAATAGCTTTATTTTTCTTCTACAGAAGTTTTTTATTATTTTATATACAATAATGGCGTCATTGTCTGGCTTTAAATCTTATGCCAAAGTCATTTGTATGGTAAAATTGTTGACAAATGTGTGTTCCAAAACTGATATTTCTATCTTTAAGACATTTATTCCTTTTCATATGAAAAAACCCAAATGTTAACATATGCATGCTCTGCCAAACAGCACATTTGGTCCGCAAATTCAACAACTTTTGGGAGTTTTATTTATCTCTGTAGATAATAGTAGATTTTGTGCATCAATCTCACATTTCAGAACCATCCAAATTTTGCCAAACTCCCAAATATCACATTCCAAAAGGTTGTATTTCCTTGAAGTTTATAAAAAGAGGAATAGGGTCACATTTCGTGATGGTTAGTCATAATAAGGTCCACGGGGGGTCGATCATTACGCAAGCGGCTTGTGGGCAGCTTTGACATGCCTATTATAAAGTGTCTGGAAAACAGGAATTCCTTTTGGAAAATTTAGAACAAAGGGGATTTTGTATGAAGAAAATAGTGGCAAATCTGTTAAATTTGATTCTTTACTGGTGGGTATTATATTAGGGACTTTAACTTCATCATCATCAATCAACAACTGTTTCCAGCCAATGGATGTTTAGTAAAATGCCTCCATCTTCCTCTATCCTTTCACCATTCTTCCTCCTTTAACTGCTTACATTCTTATCCTCACACTTGCACACTTTCTGTTATCTATTCCTTCATCTTTTTCTTCGCCTCCCTTGCGGTCTTTTTCATATATATATATATATATATATTTACTTTAGCTCTAATACATAAGATAGTATAATGGCGGGGTCTAATAAGTGTACCAGTACTAGCCATAGAAAGTGAATTAATGTTAAAACCAGTTGAGTAAATTATAAATCCTAGTTTAAACTATGGGGAGTCGAACCTTTGACCTACCTGTGTCGGAATCAAGTACTTTGGTGCACACCTAGCACTGTTTGGTTCTAAAGATGCATGCATGCCAAAGAGTAAACATTGACTTTTTGACTATTAATATATTACAGGTCTATAAAAACAATCTAAATTAGTTACTTTCTCTAAGATGTGTTTACTTTATGCGGCCATTTAAATTTCAAGTAGACGTGCACTTAATCTTGATACGCGTGTATACGTACTATCCCAGACTGTTCAAATATGAGCTATAGTCCAACCACGACTCGTTTTGACTCTTTTTTACTTTCACTTGAGCTACTATATCTACAAACCTAAGCAATGCTATACCCTATCCACGTAGTAGAGGTGGTGACAGGATAAGCTACCATATCTACTCTCATATATCCATTATACAAACCATTTGATTTTTAAGTCCATATGTTGAGCTACTTTCACTTTTGGCAGCCGAAACTTTCACAACAAACAAATTGGTTTTAATGATGTTTTTCTTTTAACCGTGTTTATATTATCGAAACACGAACTTATGAAAATAGCCGTTTGAATGTTTCATTTTTGTGAAATCGATGTTTGTGGTTCACTTACAATGCTTTTCAAAGGAAAGCTTCTAAAATACTGAGATTTATTCATAAATTAATATGGAAAAACAGCCAAATCAAAGGTAGTAGTTTACGTCATACAACATATCTTCTGTTGTGTTCATGCGGTGTTAACAACATGAAAGGTTTTATTTTGAATCTAATATTTTGTATTGCTCTTTCTTTAAGTTATAAAAAAAACTTTTAATTTGATTGCCAGATATAACAAGCTACAAGTGGGAATATACTATTTTTTAATTTATTATTTTATGTACTATAATATTTCTTATTGCCATTACTGCAAAACAAAAAACATGATAGACTCATTATTATATTTTTTCTTTCAATAATTTACGAAAACGCCTTACTATACAGCAATCCTTAAGGAAGTATTATTAGAATAGTTTGCTAAAACATTTGATACATAATGTAGTATATATAAGAAAATAATTATTATTTCTGAATAGGCCGACATTAGTCATTTTCAGCCAATTTTTTTCAATAAATAACTTTATTTTAGCTGCCAGTTAAAACCTCCCCTACCTTATAAAGGGTATATATAAGATGAATAAGAAAGTCATCATACTTAAGTAAAAAATCACCAAAGTCACTTTTATTTATTGTCCAAATCAACGGCTTTGTAGTAAAGTCCAGCGTAAGTTCAGCAATGGTTATTTTTATCATCGTGTCTTACTATCTGTTCAGGCTAAACGCACATCTAATAATTACGCTAGTGAGCAAGGGATGAAGAAAGTTGAACTTAGATGAACTGTACCTGTATTTTCATAGAGGTAGAGTGGAAAGCTATTTTGGGGAAAAACACCCTCAGTACATCCGACCGGGATTAGAAACTCGATCCTTTGGTCATCGGCAGTCTAGTTTATTGCGAGAGTAACGCGTTAGCTCATTCGGACACCGAAGCGTGTAGAAATGTTATATTTTATACCTTTTTTTAAGAGACCTCAACCACTTTCTATAACACCGACAACCCCTGCTATAATAGCACCCATGCATTCTTTGAATAAAGTAAATTATATTTAGATTTAAACACAAGAAAACTATTTCACCATAATCCATTCCTTAACAGACCTACAGCCTAATCATAAATATTTTTTTTTGGGAATGATTATGCATTAAATAACCATACAATGTGACCTTCAAAAAATGTTATAGCCATAATATATAGTCGACCCTAAATATTAAACAGAGTTTTTGTTTTATTTTTTAATTTTATAATTTTAACACAAGCGCTAACCAGCCCCATGGTGTAGCGGTCAGTTCACCTGGCTACGAGTCTAGGGGTCCCGGTTTCGATTCTCGGCTGGTACCTTGGGTACTTTTCCCTTAAGGTGAATGATCCCAATGCTCACCAGGGTTTGGTTAATTAAGCTTAAGTTAGGATAAGACTCACACCGGCTTCACAACATCATAATAACCATCATAACATCCTCTCATTGCGGTTACGACGCGTAGACAACCTCCTATGGTGTGCCCTGGTCTGTGTCATCAGGGCGGCTAATAATCTACACATAAGGCGATATAACTTGGATATCAAAGTCCCTCCCGGTTATATGTACCATAAAAAAACAAAAAACACAACACTACTAATTACTAAAAACCTTATCGGTGGTTACATGTTATATGGTGTCGGACTAATAATATACTAGCTTGACAATTATTGAGGTTTGAGGCTTGAGGCTTGCACATTAAACTAACCCTAGACGTTTAAAGTAATATTTAAAATAATATTAACATAAGTGGTAAAGATGAGGACTACCTGGATACAATTAACTCACCTCAACGTGTAGAGGGTTAGAAAACGCCAAATTGAAAATCCCACGTGAAAAACCTTCCGGTCAGCGCTAGCCAAGTGCAATACGAGTCCTAACGTCTCATTCTCCTCTGTCATCTCAGAGATAAATATTATGCAGTAATTTGAGAGTTTAAGAATTTGATCGTTCGATAACATTTGTCAGGATAGCCCCAGTAAGTGATAGCTGGAGTATATCTGAAGCTTGCTCCAGCCCACCCCCTTTTAACCTCTCTCTGTACCGCCACTGGCAATCTACTGGCTACTTGATCGTATCACGAGTTAACTTGAGCTTGCTTACACAGCGTCAGGGGGAAGCTAAAATATTACAGCACGATTTGCTTTTTAATCGTGGTGAATTATGGGACAGGCGTGGGGTAAGGCATATCCGCGCTACCCTGCTCGCCAAGAATATATGAAGACAAGTTCTTGTAGGGGTGTAAGAGGGGCATGAATGCGATAAGACTTAGCTATAAGGAATTATTAAAACAAGCATCAGCTTGTTACCAATTTGATCTCGTACCATGTTGATTTCTTAGTTTTGATCACTCGACGTATTGATCTCTTGTCGGTTTACTCTCTTGACGCATTGATCCCTTGTCTGTTGGATCTATTGCTGTATTGATCCCTTGTCGGTTGGATCTATTGCTGTATTGATCCCTTGTCGGTTTGATATATTGCCGTATTGATCCCTTGTCGGTTTTCTCTCTTGATGCATTGATCCCTTGTCGGTTTGATCTATTGCCGTATTGATCCCTTGTGGTTCGATCGATTGCCATATTGATCCCTTGTAGGTTTAATCTCTTGCTGTTTGATCACTTCCATTGTTGATATTGCCATTTTTATCTATAGCCATGTTGATATCAATTTTTTTGTCATTTTGATCTCCTAGCTTGTTGATATGTTGTAATGTTTATCTCTTTCCACGTTGATCTCTTATGTTTTCCTCTTGCAGTTTTGACATCTTACAGTTTTTATCTCTTGTTGTAAAAGTATTTTCCAAATTTAAATTAGGAGATATTTAGCTTAACCTACATTTAGTTAGATTCTCATCATAGCTAGTATTGGAGTACGTTCAAGCGCTCCGTAAACTTTTTACGTTCACGAAGCCTAACTCTTTTGCGGCACAGATTTGTTTTGGGTACGTGCCCAAGAAACAGAAAATGGGTTACGCACCCAGTTCAACGGTTGTACGGTAGAATAGAATTAGAAAATTATAGACATATTTTTTCCTCAAATTACTTTAAACGTTCTAAGACTTAAGGTTTAAGTTATTTTTTATATTCCCACTTCTTTAAAATTTTGGAAACATTTCATTCAAACCAATAGTAATTTGGGTAAACCATAACTCTAAATTAACGCGAAATCTTTTTATATTGTAAGATGTATTTAAAAAAATATTAGTAATTACGAGCAAGTAAGAACGGATGACGCATGGCTGCCGCGCGTACTAACTACGTTCAGTTGTGTCAGCACGTCACACGTAATTCACCGCCGCAGTACACCGTTTGCGAAACACTGAGATAACGTGCTTCATTCTTATTTTGGGCTCCATTTCAAATACAGTGTACATTTTTTTAATGTAAATAGACTTTTTCCATTCTTCTGTTATCGAATTTATCTAAAACAATTTTCTTCGTCGTCAAACTCAATTTTAATTCGTTTAAGTCTTGACTATCCACGTGAATGCTAATTAATAAAATTAGTTAAAAAACAAAGACATTCATCTTTTTTATTCTCATATTATTCACCGACTATAGGAAATACTAGCTGATCCTACAAACATTTGTTTAACGATTATTGATTACATATTTCAATACGATTATTAACGCCTTAATATAAGAGATTGGGAGGATAACTTGGAGGAAGTGAACCAACTCTAGCGGGGAAAAAAAATTTGAAAATTACAGCACAAAATCATATTTGTTAAACCACCCGCCGTTTTATCCGACCAAGATTTTTAACCTTGAATTCCCCATCACCGGTTATAAAGTCAATAGTTTGATTAACAACTTATACATTTGAGTTACCAGTAGGGGTGATTGATAAACACGACCAGAACAAATTAATATCTCTCAAACGAAGATTTTAAGCTAATATATCTTGTTGTATTTCCTTAGACAAACTGAATGAACTGATATTCAAATCTAATCTTAGGGGAAAAAAATTGTATTAATTAACTAAGGTAACATTTTATTTTGAAGATTATATTATGTACTTTGAGAATAATTTGTAATAAAATGCTTACGCAAACGTAGGCTTATAATATGAGGACATAATTTACAAATTTTTAATAAAATTAAACAATTTTATAGTACACGCACAAAGTTATTGCAAACAAAATAGCAAACAGTCGATTAAATTCTTTTTAGTTCCTTTTAATTTTCGTATCGGCCTTTTGATGTCTTCAGTAAGTAAATATCCACCTCATTCTTTAAAAAAAAAAAAAACTTGACACGTGCTTCAAAACGAGCCTGGAGCGTGATTTTAGTGAATTTCGTTCATTTAGTGTGGCAGCCTTGTTTTGTGTGTCACGCGGGTGTCGGCCAGTAATTCCCCACTCGCATGTCAACTAGAATGCTTCCGTCCTACGACTTTTATAAATTGGACCCTTACTTCACTCAACAAAAGAGAGAAATTACCTTCTAAAAATTAACCTCCATTTCTCCCTTCCACGACGCGTTCAATTTATTGACGTGTCGGCCTTTATTGTTCGCCTTTAATTGGTTAGATCCAACAAGTTCTGGGTTATAGTTTTATAACTACCTTTTGATTATACGTAGAGAGTGATATTTGGTGTTCGGAAAGTCTAAGGCTTGGAGTACACTTGATAGCTTGTGATGAAGAGATATAGGGCCTAGGTTTGAGTCCCAGCTGGATGAACTAAAGGTGGGGGGGAGTAGACGGGTTCCGTGCGTGGTTTAGTATTGTGGGTACTCACGCACGGTGACACGTGACCTTATTAAATGTCAAGGTAATTTAGGTTTGCCGGTGGTGAGGTCAGGATTGGAAGTGTTTTCACTGAATGTTTTCCCCCCTCTTATACTTGAGACAGACCAGTCCAACAGTTTAATCATGAGTACGGGCAAGTCACTAGTTTAATAGTCGGCACACAGAACATACATTATGTTAATGACACAGTTACAGGCTTCAATGGCCGAATGGTCTAAGGCTTCACTCTCGTTATAGATTAGACTGCTGATGGCAGAGAGATTGGGGTTCGAATCCCACTTGAGTGCGCTGAGCGAGGTTCTTTCTAAACGGTTTTCCACTCTCCCCATCCCCAACGCAAATTTGGTAACACTTAATCTAAATTCAACCTTTATATTACCTAAATAATTAGCGTAATTAGTGCACATGCGTATAACTTGAACAGATAGTAAAACGGGGTGCCAAAAAAATAAACACAATTAGAGATACACATTTTCCTGTAAATATTTCAGATGATTAAATCCCAGGGGAAAGGGATGTATTCGCTTGTATTTTGATAGTAATATTCACGTTTTAACATATTTTGGTCTACAGCAGACCCGACGTTAGTAACACATTCAACCATCAAGTGCTGTAGTCAAAGTGTGTGTGAAAATAAAACTGAACTCGATATTATTCCTTTATTGTAAATCATTTTATAATTTTTCTGATTCTTTTAAATTGAAATGTAAACTTTAAAATTTGGGATATTTTCTAGAGCATCCGTTTCGTTTAAATAGGTGGAACACTTTCCGGATTACATTGAAGGATTTTTTTTTTTTCCTGGAGAATTTTTAACGATTCTACTCTCACGCTATTTGAGTATGTGTCTGTCCACGCTTGTCCGGCTGTAAATATATATATATAAATATATATGTATGTATGAAAGAGAGAACATAGGTGGATCATGTAAGGACCAAAAAGGGGGGTGAAGTTCTCTAGGACAAGAAGGGATGAACGGGGCAGGAGAGAATGTGTGGGCGTTCATAGAGCAGGTCCCCACCCAACACCCCACACTTCTTGTACGACTTCACTCTTCGTTCCTGAGCTGGCTCGGCCCCATGAATATTTCACGCACTGATCTTACCTTCCCGGTCGTATCTATTATACACCACGAGCAACACGGGGTGGACAGTAGACAAATGAAACAAACACAACAAAAATAAATAAAAGAGAAACAGAATTGAGAGAGGAATAAAAAGAGAGGTAATCAATGTGGGTTAAGTAAAAGAGAAGGGTGAAGGAATTGGGGGGCGGGGGGGGGGGAGATCTTTAGACCATACACATGTTTTGTTTCATAACTAACCGGATTGGTTGTTCGGAGTTCTTTCTTCCTCTAGAAACAATTTGTTATTATTTCGAGCACAATTATTTGTTTTTTGAAAGAGCAAAGGGGTTAGATAAATTATACATCTATACATATAAATACATATACAGGGCTTAAGTAAATTATATACATATATATGTATATAATTTACCTAACTCCTGTACATATGTGTATATGTATTTATATATGTGTATGTATGTGTGTATATGCATTATAAATGGCTCGAATCTTAAATTTTCCTACGAATATTTATAAATTAGCAATTTATTTTTTAGTGAAAACATTTTAAAAAGTTTTTTAAAGCATGGTGCCACTAACAAATCGTATTTCATTTGTCATATATATTACGTCATAAATAACAAATAAAATGCTTTTTAGTGAACTAATTAGATTAATACAATTTTGCCTTTTTTTTTTGTGATTTTGCTATCATTTCAACTACAAAAGTCTATAAAATTCCTTTTACCAATTTGGTTAAAATTGTTATATCAAATTGAGGTTTTTCATAATTAATAAATTCTAGATTTTTGTTGTTGTTGAGATTCTTATGAAACTTAAATCTCCCGAATACCATAGGATTGGAGCTTCCTATCCGGTTATATTATATTACCTTATCCCTTTCCACGTGTGTCTTTGTATTTGCACAGTTTCTTACGTCCCATCCGAGCTATCCGCCTCTTAACTACGCTAGTGGAGTAGACATGAGTAAGGTAGAATTTAAAGGAAATGTAACCACACTAGCGTGGAGAGGGAGAGAGAGCTGAAAACCATTTAGCTTACTAACTACCACAGCCAATACATTCAACTGAGATTCAAACCCTGACCTCCCAATTAACGACAAACCAAACTAAGTGAACCAAGCATTCGATTCATACGCCCACTATTACGGGCGAAAAATAATAAATAAATTTGTTATGCACTCATGTTTAATTTCATATATATATATATATATATATATATATATGATTTAAAACTAGTATTGATATATATGATAAAGTTAATGTAATAAACTAGCTACTATGCATAATGACCGGTTCTTTTCCAACGTAACCTGTATTAGTTGTTAATGTGATTAAATATATGCAATGTATTATTTTAACCAGTTATTTTACAAAACAACAAAATCTGTTTGGCTGAAGTGATAATTTATAATATTCTTAAGGTTAGGTTAGGTTAGGTTAGGTTAGGCTAAACGAACCGATTCCATATCAAGATAACGCCACACGTCCGCACTCAATAAAACATGGACCTCAATTGATAAGCACAACAGACGCCGCCACGTATGACTCGGACAGGGACTCGGACTCAAACTTGCACACACGTGAGTTTTATCACTTTAACCAGAGAGTGCTTGTTATTATACATAATAACATGTTAATGTGAATAATTTGTACACAACATGTACATTTCTTCACATTCACCAGAGCATTTGATTACTATACATAAAATCCGGTGATTTTGTATATTAACCTGATTTATCGAATTAACAGCAGGCTAACGTCTATACCAACACTAGTATTTAAACCTGTCTTAACCAGATAGCTTGTGCTCATTTGAAAAAATAAAATAGCCTCATTATTCATTTAAGATGACTATAAAATAATTGAATGAAATCACAGACTGATATAGAAACATATGGAATACATTACCATGGTTTCCCAAAGAGCAACATAGCTCATCGAGCTATGCCTCAAGTTGTTTATTTTAGTTAATATATTGCTATTGTACAAGCGATAGTCTATCTTTCGATATTTAACTATGTAATAGCAGCGCTATACATCATCTTAAAAATAATATTTATTTTGTGTGGTTTTTATTTTCAGGTTTTTTCATCTGCCTTTATAAAATTAAAACGATATACTATACAAGTTTTTTTATTGGTTTAGAATTTTTGAGGGCCCCTCTTTTCATCCATTTCAAGGACCCCCATTTTTTAGGTTTTTTTTTTGACATCCAAACCTTTCAACTTTAATGTTAAATTCGCCAAGTTTAAATTTGCTTCCGCACTGAAAGGTGGATTTTCTAATAGTTGTGGAAATATTTCAGGCTACTCCCTCTCCCCCAACCCATTTTGGTTCCCATTCCCACATTCCCATTTGGAAATTTCAAGACATATTTTGCAATCTGATATGAAGCTTTTACGTGCCTGTCTATTTGAAATTTTCAACCACCCCAAAAATAGTAATTTGCATTAGTTTTAACAATTTCGAGCTCTTATATTTTCCGTTTTACAATTCTGAAATTCCATTTATTCAGACATTATTTAATCATCTTTTACTTAGGCCTACATGCCAAATTTCAGTTACATGTCACACAGAAAAAGTTATATTTTCTATTGGCTTGGAAAATCTTTGAACCAATTGGAAACAATTTTGAATTTTTCAGTATTTTCAGATTTTTCATTATTTGTGAGATGGTCATCCTTACGGCTTGCAAGTATATTAATTTTGTATTGTGTTTAGCTTTGTTAAAAAATCGAATTTCAGTACGATTGGAGAAACTTGATTTTTTTGCCCATAAAGTAAGCATGGGAGGGGGACTCTGGGCGCCCCAGATTCAGCTCCTTTTCGAATTTTTCAGGTTTAGTATTATTTCATCATTTTTGGACTCCCAGGAAAAGCTATCTCTAATTTCAATCTTCTAGCTCACCCGTACTAGACAGTACTACCAGTACTAAACAAACCAGTGAATGAAAAAAACAGACAGACATGGCATGGATTCTATATTATAAATTCAAAACTACATATTCATTTTCACATATTATTTTTGAAACATAGCAAACTATATGCTAATATCTCGAGTTCAAATTCTTATTTAGAATGGGGTGCACCAACTTTGAATTTTTTTTGTAGAGGAAGGATATAATATATCTATGTTATTATTTAACTAATTAGGGGACCTGGTGATCTAGTGGTAAGTTATAAAACTTCTGTGTTAGGAGTCCGGGGTTCAAATCCTGGTCCCAGCACAGATTTATCTGATTACCAAACCCTTCCTTAACCTCTGGCAAAGTGCGTGCTTTCACGCTTTGTGAATGTGTGGAATGCCAGGCCTCTCCGTGGTTCGGAGCCCACGTTAAGCTCTAGGTTCCCTCTGTTCTCCACCATCATTTTCACGTATCATCCCACCATCTGGGGATGATGGTGTCCCCACCTCAGAAATAAATTCCTCCATAGACCAAGAAAGCAAAGGTAATTAAGATAAGGTCGAATGGCCAGATATAGAACTTTGTCGTGTCTAATCGAATAAGCCCCCCTCCTCTATTTTGTAATTTTTTTTCCCAATCGGTTTGTTTTGGGGCACTTTAAATATGTATAGAGATATACATTTTAATATCAAGTTGTAAGAATTATTTATAATGTAGATATGTGTTAGACATATCTTAAGTTTGTTTATTTTGGTTGCATGCCACAATATTTAGGCTTTTCATTAAGATTATTTAAGGGCTTTTGGGGCCCGTTGGCCCCTCACTGGTTGGGTCATATACAACATTTTCAAGAAAAATCAATCTGCTACACACATATAAAAGAAGGGAATGACCTTGGAAAAAAAAAAGTGTTTTGTCTACTTATTTGAATATTGAGGGATCTCTTGGGTATTTTTTAGCATCCCTATTCTACCATCCAATGTTTAGGGGTGTTACCGTATTATATCGTCTGTACGCACCCCATCCACCCCTACACATGTACACATGTACACATGTACACATGTACACGTGCCGGCCGGGATACGGGTGCTACTCTGACCCAGAGAAACTTAGAGAGAGTTGTGTATTCGTGACGGCAGTGTGTTGCTATCACATGTGTGTATGTGTGTGTATGTGCAGAGATGGATCTCCTCGACAACGTGTCTGGTATTCTGAACAAGAGTGAAGCACAGACAAAACACACAAGTGCTTGGTTCGAGTGGGTTTGGAGGGGAGGGGGGAGGGAAACCCAATCAAGAAGAATGGTTTGAATCGTGTAAAAGAAAAATAGTCTAAGGGCCAGTTGAATGTAATGGGCCAGTTTCATATGCGAAACTGGCCCATTACATTTTGGTCTAGGTAGGTGTCGTCCTGTATTTAGTATCGACTCGCACTTTAGGCGTTACTAAATCTGACTATGAAACTGGCCCTAAGTCTCACATGAGTTTTTTTTTTTTTTTTTTTTTTTTGGTTTTAAATTTTTTTTTTTACTCAAACTTATTT
>CABFWB010001835.1:38013-49207 GCA_902151455.1 Timema bartmani
TATATATATATATATATATATATATATATATATACATATATATCATCAGGCTACACTAGTTTATATTTGTAGAGAGCAGAGCGTGCCATACCCTCCTTGTGTATGTTGAATATAAGTTTGAAATAGTAAGTTGTGCTAATTAGGAGTCTCTAGGCTCTCATATGAGAGAAAAGAATGATCAAATAAAAGAGCTACAATATTATTGATATTTAAAAAAATATCTTTTCCCTAACAACAAGAAGAAGAATATAATTTTGAGTTCGAGAAGTGACAGATGTTAGCGTAGTGTTTTCGTTCGTTTAGTTCTCCCTGCGTGTATGACCGCAACACACACACACACACACACTCTTAATGTCCTCGGATCATTTGTTCCATCTCTCGCAAGACCGACCCAGAATACACACACAAACACACGCGACAACAACGAGATATGTTTATATTTTATCTCACGAAAATTTCACTCAGTTTTTCAATTTGTTTTCGCTTTTTTTTTAAATTAATTTTTTATTGTTGCCATTTTAGTTCTGCTATAGTGTATTTATTATTATTTTACTATTACTAGAGTAGATATTCCGCCGTGCAATATGTGTATTTAAAACAACGCAATAACATAATACATACATATACATATATATTTATATTCAAGTAAACAATTCTTGATACACCTATTTACAGGTGTATTAAGATAAGTGTAAATATAAGCTCCAAATAAATAGTTATGTTGAACGTTAACTGTGTTTTGTTTTTGCTAAATACATTCTTTTTTATATATTAATATGAATATGAAACAGCAAACAAAACTATAAAAAAACAGGTCACTTGTTCTAAAAATTGCAATTTATCTTTGGCTTTAAAGTGGAATTTTTATTCACAATTCTACTTGTTTCCGACAAGCGGTAGATTTGAAATTAGATTTAATCGTTAAAAAACTGATTCAAATAGGTTTTACATTTTTATGTGATTTTTTATTTGATTTACTTTTTGCTTCCCACGTAAAAATTTTGTAAACCAAACAATTGTTATTTAGATAATTGATATCAAATTTAATTATTTTATTCATATATTAGTTGAAGATAATTCAAAATAATATAAATGAATTAATAATATTTATAATACGTGATTCTTTTTATGTGAAAACGAAACATTTGGATTGTTTTAAAAGCGAAGTGTTTTGATCTCGTAACGAACATTTCTAACTAGCTTCTAGCAATTATCTGGTTTTTTGTTATTTTTTAAAAATTACCCATATAGATCTTTGATGAAATGTGATTGGGTCATATTAAAGAACTAGTTTGTTTAATTAATTTCTCTAAATATCTCTAAAGATTCTGAATTTTTCCCCAAATCAATTTTTATATTTTGAATTATTGTTTTAAGAGTTACGTGATTGTTGGCCCAACTGACTACGATTTTAAGACCAGAACATATCATGTTTGTAGTAAGCATAAATATTTGATTGTTATTTCATAGTCATAGCATAACTTCGCTAAGACAGGCCTAGCCAGATGGGTAGTGGAAAAATATATGACTTGAATAAAAAAACTGACCGAAGCTATAGACCGAAAACATTAATGGATGTAAAGAAAATTGCATAACTTCAGAAACTAAGCAAATGTTCGTTAATATTTTCTTAGTTGTGATTTATCAAATTATATACAAAAATTATTAAAATACTATTTATGGCTTTAGATATCCTTTGAGAACTGTTGTTTGTATAAACTCCAAGTATTATATGTTGACATTACGAAAAAAGGACTAATTATAAAGTTAACCAACTGGGTGGGAATTCGACCATAAAATTATGAAAGATATTATGTTTGAATATAGCGATAAAACTAATAATTTGTTTTGATTTTTAAATTATGTCACCGGATATATTAATATATACCAAGTGAAAACCAGCAATAGCAAATTAAAGCAATTTTAACTCAAATTGATACGTTTGGGTAATATGAGCACAACTGCTATAACCATTTATTAAAAACAATAGTTTGTTCAAGAGTATATCATATATGTCTATTTTCCACGGAGGTGAGTTTCGGTAGTGTATGAAACCCAACATTCAGTACCGCCGTGATGTATTATATATGGCAAATTGGGTACAACTTGTGCGTGTCTGGTTGCGGTCACATTCACTGCAGGAGGAGCTCGTTAGAGAAACAGGGTGAATAGAAATGTCTGGCAGCATCGTGTTTAACAAATTAAGACTAGCTTTATAATCTCAACTCTCCCGACCAAGGTCAGAATATATTTAATTCACCTAATATATATAAATATTGTTAATATCTGCATGGGTATTTTAATTCGTACAATGAAAATAGGATATATATATATATATATATATAGCCATATACTAGTTTATATTTTGAACTATATAATGTATTTTCACCAAAATAGCTATAAATATATGTCTAAAATAGTTTATCTTTGGTTTATAATGTGTATCTTGCCAAGAGTCGCCATTTGACCCCAAGGGTAGGCCAAACTTCCAAATAAAAGAATAATTTTGGTTTACTGCTGTTTAACATTACAAAAAAAAAAACGAATGAGTGGTCGTTTAGTCTAAAACAGTGGTTTTCAATTACTTTACACAAAGGCTCACATTTATATATTTTTTTCGTGGAGGGTGTGAACACTTAATCTGGTAAAGTTACATATACTATAAACGAAAAGTAGCTACCTCATAAACATTATTTTTATATTTAAGATGTATATGTTATCTCAGACAGGCTCACGAGTGCAATCTGCAAACACCACTGTTTGTATATTTAATGACCTTTGCCCTCCCTTCTCCCATCAAACCTAACACATGTTTGTCAGACGTATGGTGTGAAACACTGTTGTTCAGTTATAATATGTGTATATATTTTTAATATTTGCCTCGGACCAAACTGACATCCTTCGCGGGCCACCTTTTTAGAACCACTGGTCTAAAGCGTCATACTTGTAATAAACCGCTGCTAACGCAAATGCGGGTATATTCACTTTAAATTATAAAATTATATATTATTATTATAATTATTATTATTATTAGCACAGCGTCTTATCACCCGTTCGGGTTGTACGCACTCACGCTAATGTGTAATGGTAGTGTGATTGTGAGATGAAATGGAGGACCTACAGTTTAACGTGGAATCCGAACCACGGTGGAACCACGGTGGAGGCCTGGCATTCCACACATTCACAAGTTGTGATTAATACACGTCTTGTCAGAGGTGATGGAAGGGTTTGGATATCAGATAAATCTATGCCGGGACCAATGATTGAACCTCGGACCCCCAAAATAGAAGTTAGACACCTTACCCCTAGACCACCAGGTCACCTTAATTATGTCTTACTCATTTCTACTCCGCTTGGTGTGAATATTTTAATAACCCCAATTGGTGTTATTAAGACACAGGGTACAATAAATCAACAACATGAAACATGTAAAACTAACATTATTGCTGGTGCTGCTTTATTCTGTATTTATTTTTCTTTATATAATAAAAATATATCAACGTAACAGATTCAAAATACTTCTCAAACGGTTCAAAAAATTGGCCACTATAATGTTTCTAAAATATTTATTTATTACTAGCAAGTTTTAGCAGCAGAATATGTGAAAGTTTTTTGTTTATAATATCTAACTCAGTTGAGGGGTAGGGTGGTTACATTAGATGTCCACTTTTTCAATTCTAAACAAGTTCGATTCGAATATATTAAATATTCTCGAAGCAAAATCGAAGTTAGAATATTTTCTTTTCGTTGTTTTATGCTTGAAAAAATATTATATGTCACTATTTTTTTATTGATTTATACACTAAAATTACTTGGAAAATGTTTCATTGCACAGTAATTGTTTGTAATATTTTGTGTTACTATGTCAAACCAAGTTATTATCACAACACGCACATCAATTTATTAAGAGTTTTCCCATATTATTTCCCATATTCCCATAAATATTAATTTGTAATGTACGAAACAGCACATGATGGCAATAATTGAACATAAATTTAGTATTTTAGCTGTAAATATTTTTATTGGCGAGGCTTCAAAGCCAGAATTTGTTTAGAAGCGAAGTCGAAGTTGATGTTTGTTTCGAAGCCAAGTAGAAGTTTCGAAGCTTTGCAAT
This sequence comes from Timema bartmani, assembly GCA_902151455.1. Lineage (NCBI taxonomy): Eukaryota > Metazoa > Arthropoda > Insecta > Phasmatodea > Timematidae > Timema > Timema bartmani. Next base: position 42,128 of record CABFWB010001835.1, read on the forward strand.
ATCCCTATTAGAAGGCACTATTTTCCGACTATATGTATTATTTATACTCAGTGTATTGTTATTTGCATATAAAATACACATTGAAAAAATGTCATAAAATCTTTTTATTACAGCCGATAAAAATGAAAAACAGATTTTTAAAAATCTATTGGATGATTCATACACTTTAACTTGTGATACTATCAAAATTTTGGTAAAAGCCTATTTGTAAATTTATTCTATCTTTGAAAAAAGTAGATCTCACATTTTTCTGTATATATAAACTCTTGTCATTTAATTTTCTCAAGCTGTCTTGCGTTCCATTTTTTAACTTTATTCTTTGCTTGCCTTCCATTTTCCCAAGATATTGGTAAGATATTTTATTTAATATTTTACCTCGGCTTCCTACGAAAGCCATCAGTACACATCATAACATCCACACGCTATTCGCGTTTCTCAGAGAGAAGTGCAAACTAAATTTAAAATATGACAAAAAAAAAAAAAAAAAAANNAAAAAAAAAAAAAAAAAGATGAAGTAAATTGACTGACACTGAAAGTTAGCTTGTATTTTATATTTGAATGGAAATTCTATAAAACTATCAATCTATGGACTTGTAATGTATAAGATGATTAAATTTATAATTTAGTTATATCTGCGATTATTTAAAAATAGTAAATAGATACATGTTTTCCTCTTTTTTGCACCCTTTTTTAATTGGTTTAAGATTTAGAAACGTAATACTGTTACTACTGACGTAAATTATATTTTTAAATTATGTATAGTAGAATTTCATATTGCGTTAGAGCTGAATTTTTTTTTTTGCCCAGTGAGGTGGCCTCCTTAATAGCTTCCATTCAGTCCCCAGCTAATGTAAGCTATACATAGATTGTCACATTTCATTTTTTTTTATAAAGAATCCCTATATGTCTGATATAATTTATTGAATATTTTAGATTATTTAACAACTGATACATTTGATGATAAAAACACAACCACAGTAATCAAACCCATACTTAATAAGGTTTCAACCACCAATTTTTATATTTATTTTTACCGAATAAGATTTAGGTCATTGTTATTTACATTATAGCTTAGCGAGGAAATGACAAAGAAGCTAACTATTAAGATCTGTCCCAGAATATGCCCGGAGGGATAAGAAAAATTACTATGTATTAAAGTAAAAAAAAGCTCTCTTAAGTGAAGTCAGTTTGGATGGAATCTCAAGAGCAACTTTTCTCAGACAAACACACTATCCAAGATGATGGCCTTGTAGGCAACTACTCTAATGGGTCGCATACAATTTTTAATAAACCAATTGATTGATGAATTCATTTAAACTACATGGGTTGGAATGTTTACTAACTCTCAGGATAATTCAGAGTGGTTTACCGATGATGGGGAGGTTGGAATTAGAAGCAATATCGGCAGTACAGAGGTGTTTCTTTCTAAATGGCTTCCCACTCTCTCCTCTCTCAAATGCGAGTGCATATTTATTTAAATTATACCTTTCTCACCCTAATCGCATTATCTTTTTTTAGCACTGCCTCTTTGTTCAGGTTATATGCATATGCACTAATTACGCTAATGACTTGAGTATGAGTAAGGTTGAATTCAGAGGACGTGTACACACATTTGCCTGGCGGGAGAATAGTAAACCATTTTGGGAAAACCACCCTCAGTACACCCAGCCTGGTTTCAAAAGCCGACTTCCCTGTTGTTAGAAGTCTAGTATAACATGATATTGACGCCTTGGACCATGTGGCCACCGAAGAAGATATTATTGTTTGTAACTAAAATTACTTATAGCCTGGATGATTAGTAAAATGGGGTAGAAAAACTATAGAAAATAATAACTAACTTAACTAGTGACAAACTCGCTTCGGTGGTTGTATGGGCAATAGACAAGATTGCCGAGGACAGGGAGATTTGGATTTGATCCCGGTCGGGTGTACTAAGGTAGGTTTTATCAATATGGTTTTCCACTCGCCATCCTCGCAAATGCGGGTACACTTACTATAATTAAATCTTTCTAATCCTTAGTGCATTTAGAGTCTAATTAGTATACGGGATTATAGCCCGAACGTGAAGTAGGACGGAGTGTTAAAAAAAAGTTGTAGGTATATTCTAGGTAGGTATTTATCTTTGAGCCCTTTAGAGTGGCTAGGGTGCCAGAGTGGTCCTTTGTTTGATTCGAGGTGGTGCTGAATAAGATACTTATAACTCAAATATGAATTCGTCTTGCGATCCAATTATAAGATAGCTAAACACGAGCGTTGTGTGTGTGTGTGTGTGTGTGTGTAGAAACTGTGAGGACTTAGTTAGGTTAGTTCGTAAGTCGTGTGCAAATTTAATTTGTATGCGTATAAATTACATATTAAAAACCTCAATAAAACAAACATTTTCAACATTATGTTTTATTTTAATTAAAAGAAAAGAAGCATAACGGCCACGAATACGCAATAATGTTCAACTCTCGCCTAAACTACGTCTGACTTGATAAATAACGAATGATATGGCAGCTTGTTAAACACAATTATCTTTTCAGCGTCCTTTTACCTCGCCTTCTCTTCAGTTTGTGTGACCGTGTGTTAAGTGATTGCTGTATCACACACGTATACTATATTATACACCATCACTTCACTGTATACAAAAATTATCACACGATGCAGTTCGCCCACAAGTCCGCTCGATTTAATTAAAATGTAACATAGTAATGAGCTCACCCCCCGTGCTCTACGGACACCCTCTCTCTTTTGTTCTTTCTCTCTCCCTTTCTTTCTCTCTCCCTTTCTATCTCACTCACTGCTCCCGAAATGATGGAAGGACAACCGCCAAGATAAAACTTTTCCCTTTTGCACACCATGTATTTATTATCAAAATATAAACAAAAGTTTATTGTTTGAATTATATTTTTTGGGGGTAAATCTTTTTCAAGCATTAGTTTTTATTTTCCTCAGCACATTTTAAGTTCTATCCTGAACATACCACATTTAAATACATTAATTTTGGTAGGATTGAGAAAGGTTTGATTTTAAATAGAATAAACCCGAATTTTCTTGGTGGAAATTTATTAAAAATCACTCAAAGAACATTTAGTCGAGATTCAAACAGGACCCACTCACCAATTTAAAAAAATTAGGTGCTACTGACATTTATTCTGCGTGTCCACCGATGCAGGTTATTAATTAAACTAAAAGATTTGTCTTCAGATATTTTAAGGTCAACACAGTGGGAAAACTATTTTTAAACTGAGGTTGAAATTACAGTAAGTTTATTTTAGTTACTGTAATTTCAACCTCAGTTTATTTTAGTTTGCTTACTACCCTCACCCCAACGATCTTTCAAATCGACACAGGATATTTTTAGTTGAAAAGTACCTTATGTTAGGTTACTAAGTGAAAAATATTCACAAAAAGTATTTCAAATAAGTTCTTAAATAAACACTCCAAACTCTATAAACTAATATTTAAATTATGTCAATATTACGAAGAAAATCGCCCCCGATGCAACCAACTTGGATTTTAACCTTGACAACCTCTGTAAAATCTAGTATTTTTCAAGCATGACTCCTTTGTCCACATACCCATCGTTATGGGCTCCATTATTTAATATTACTCGTTTGAATGGGGGTTTCTAAAGTTTAGTGTGATTAATGAAATAACGTTTTAAAAAAAACACGTGTTTAACACTAACTCTTTAAAAAAACATTATTTATTAACTGACCTAACCTAAAACAGAACCATTCAAACCTAGCGTCTATAGTTTGTGTGTGGTTACCAAATGAAGGCATACATAAAACTTTTAGGCCCAATCTGAGATAAAGGAAATGTCCCTTGGAACTGTATCAACCTCTCAAGCACTACTATTCAGTCACTTTGTTTAGTTTCCTAACCTGTAACTACACTGCTGGTTGCTCTCATACATGGGTAGAAGCCACTCGAATTAAGTGTTATTATGTACGTCGGTATGTTTGTAAAGGCAAGGATCTAGCAGGAGTAACAAAGCATAAGGCGACAAATTTATACAGCTTCTCTATCTTGGGTTTAGAAGCAACGGTTTGAACAAAAGTCACAAGGCTCTCTTTGATGCCTCGGGGAAAGCTGGATATACTGTAATATGTTGTGTACACTCTGTTCTGGTTGGGGTTGGAACCTCTGGAAAGAAAAAAATCATGGTAACAAGCTCGTACCAACACCACATTAATTTTTTTTTAGTTTTATTATTACTAAAATGTAATTATTTTTTCTAATTATAAACATTAACTCCATCATAATTAACAGATAAATCTAAGGAGTGTTGATGAGCAAGGTTGTCTAGGGTAAATGCAGCCACATTAGCGTTGAGAATAGACTGGAAAACCATAGTGATAAATCACACGTAGAAAATCCCATTCTCAGTTTTCTCGCTGGGGATTTGAATCCCATCACCAGTAACCCGGAGGAAATGTACCTGCATTCGCATGGAGATGGAATGATAAAACCATGATGATAAATCACTTTTGGTAAATCACCCCTCATCATACCCGGCCAAGAGTTGAACTCTGATCCATCCCTCATTGGCAATCTGGTCTCTTGAAAACCTGACACCTTGGACTGCATGACTAGCAATGTGAGAACCGTGTGAGAAAAAACACACCTGATGGTTCTTTATATAATTTGAATGACTGTTGAGAAGTCTGTGATCGATTTTGTATCTTTCATTTGAATTCAGCTTGTTGAAAAGAATGCCATTTATTGTTTTTCTATAATTATCGAATGCAGCTTGTTGTTTATCATTTGAATGCAACTTGAGGACAATTATTTCATATCTAGTGTTTCTATTATTTGAATTCAAGCTTGTTGAGAAGTTTGTCACATGATATTAGCACTCATGTAGTGAAGATTATACTCTTAGCAACAAGTAAGGAGCGTCTTTCAAAGCTAGACTTCACAGTTCTGCCAACCTAATTACAAAACATCTTGCCGCTGAGCTTTCTCCTCTACCTCATAGCGGTGAGGTTTGTTTTCTTTGCATTTCATGTGTTTGGTGCAACAATGGCCTATAGTGATCTATTAGAACTTATCTTCTATAGTAGGATTTTGATTTGAAGAAACTTTTAGGAAAATACAAACTTTTTGTTTGTTTATTGTTATTTTATAGGTATTGATGATATCTATCAAATGTGACAGCTATAGGTCATTTGACATGAGGTGTATGGAGGTGGAAATACCTCTAGTAGCTTTTATAGTCATCAGATCAGGTCAATTCGATTAAAATTAGGGTGACTTGGTGGTCTGTGGGTAAGGTGTCAGACTTCTGTGCTGGGGGTCCCAGGTTCAATCCTCGGTTCCGGCACAGATTTATCTGATTGCCAAACCCTTCCTTCACCTCTGACAAGATGTGTATTAATCACAACTTGTGAATGTGTGGAATACCAGGTCTTCGCCGTGGTTCGGATCCCACGTTAAACTGTAGGTCCTCCATTTCATCTCACAATCACCCTACCATTACACATTAGCGTAAGTGCGTATAACCCGAACTGGTAGTAATACGCGGTGCAAATAATAATAATAGTAATAATAATAATAATGGTAATATTAAAACTAGACTGTAGGTACCTGTACTTGTGGCTAAGGCGGACAACTACATGACTAGAAACTTATTATTCATTTTCATTGGCTGCTTAAAACTTTTTAGTGTTCATTTATATGCTTATCCATGTTTTTTATTAGTTTTTAACCGCATCTTACTAGCCGTTTGGGCTATACACTTTATATTTTCTTAGTACCGCGTCTTACTACCTGTTCAGGTTATACGCGTATGTACTAATTACGCTAGTGTGTAAGAGATGAAGAAAGTTGAATTTGGAGGAAGTGTACCTGCATTTACGTTGAGTAGGAGGGGAAAACCATTTAGGAAAAAAACAACCTTAGTACACCCGAACGGGATTCGAACCCTAATATTCCTGTCACAAACAGTCTAGTCTATTGCGAGAGTGACGCCTTAGACCATGGGGCCACAGAATGAGGTGCCTTTATTTACTCCAATAGGATAAGGGTGAAGGCGATAGAATATTGAGTAAATGTGCCCACATGGGCGTGGAGAGAGAGCGCGAAACCTATTACGGAAAAGTAACTTTCAGAACACATATCAGGGACTTTAACCTCGACCTCCTTGTCACCGGCAATCCAGTATGAATAGAGATTCAGACGCCTTTTACCGTGCAACTAACATTGCAGGTATTATCCATATGCTTATCCTGGTGAGATATATATATATATATTATATATAGTTCGTCGCATCGTAGTAAATTAAGTTTGGATTGAAATATTTTTTTATTATATGCTTTTAAAGTCAACGGCAACTTTTAGAATTTAATAAAACTTTTGTGAAAAGCCAGCCAGAATCAATAAACTAAGAATATAGTGAAGCAACAAAATGTATCAAGATGGATGCCTGCGTAAATTACAGCATAACCCAATGTAAAGAGAATAGAAAGTTAACTCCACTTGGAGGGATTTGATTATTATTACTTTCGCCACCCAGTACACAGCAGCTATATTTAAACACGAAGACAGTCAAATACACATCTTTTTACTTTCTCGATAGATTACAGCTAGAGAAAGTATTGTAATCATCTAAATTTATCTCGAGATTTTGATGAATTTCGACGTTTCATGACCCCACCAAAATCAGAAAAAGTGTTTTTTGCATTTCCGTCCGTCTGTCTATACCTCGGAGTAGAGCCTAAACTATTTTATCGATCGGGATAAAACTTGATAGGGTTGCCCCTAGGGGTTATTGGAATTGGATATCTAACCCTAAAATCAAGGGTAGTTTTCTTAATGGCGAAAAGAGAAAAAAATCTATTTTATCAAAATTGGCTCTAACGATTTTGATTAAATTGCATTTCTAAGCTTTGATCAATATTACAAACAAAATTACTTTAAGGATTCCGTTCTGATGCGTAAATTATATATTTTTTTATCATATCTCTTGAGATATGAAATTACTTATCATTGCAAATATGTAGGTTTATATATAATAACATTTATTTTATTTGAAACATATATTAATTTTATAAAAGCAATAATTTTCAAGCTATAGACAAACATATATAT
>CABFWB010001835.1:49365-99004 GCA_902151455.1 Timema bartmani
CGAACCCTTAAAAGTGGTTTTTGTGTTGCCTTTTGTCTGTGTGTCTTTTTAACCCTAAAATTTTAAGAGTAGTTTAATATAGGGTGAAAAGAGAAAAAAAATCGATTTTCTCAAAATCAGCTCTAACGATTTTTATTAAAATTCGTATCTAGGCGTTGATTAGAACTATAAATAAAATGGCTATTTTCATTTTCCCATGAAAATGAAATTTAGGGTACTTTACAGAAGCGGAATTTTCCGTATCTTTGCAATTATTTGAGATACTAAATAAATTATCATTGCAAACCTGTAGTACTATTAAAAATACAATCTTTTATTCTAAATATATTTTTATAAAACCAATAGTTTCTGAGATATTGGCAAATATATTATACAATTTTGTGAGATTTAGTTGTACAGAGATACTACTTAAGTTCTAACGTAATAATTATCTAATGCCATAGAGTAATTAAATATAAGTAAGTATCTCAACAATTTAATGTTATTTTTCCGTTAACCTCTTAGAGAAAGTGTTTGTACAACAATGATCTATCTATATCATTTTAGACTAAATAGTTAATATCTACCTTTTTTATTGGTCTAAATTTATAAATGAGGAATTTAATAACAATGCGATAACCATAGGATGTGCAACCCCTAGTAGAATGTTGAAAATCTTAACCAGAAGGCGAAATTTTTGTACCAAGTTTGACCCTTGTGGACCAAATATTGATCTTTCTTATTATTCCAAATATACAAATGAGGACTTTAATAATTTAAAAATAAAATTATAAAATTTAAAAAAGGGAGTCAACAAATGTTTTACGTTAGTATAGCGCAATTTTTGCTCGGGTTTGCTAGTGGGTATTATTTCGTTTCACATATATTACGAGTTTTTAGTAAATATCTTAATTTCTAAACAATGGAGCGAGAACGTCCATGCGGAGCTCCGTACCATTTATTTTACTTTTTATTCAACGAGGATGGATTTCAATCTTTTATATATTTCTTATATATTCATAGAGGAACATTATAAAAACATAAACTATTAAATATTTAACAAAAACTGTTTATTCTCTATTTCTTGACTCTGTCCTCTATGGATCATGGTTCTTTTTTAATGCAAATGTATCTTGGTATTGTACAAGCATAATTAAAAATATAAATCCGCATGTAATAAGGATTATACAATCTAATAAAAAAAATCACTCAAGAATGTAGTTCTAGAAACTAAAGATCTCAACAGATAATAAAACATTTCATTTTATTATATTGTAGGAATACAATTTGAGTTAGGGGGTGTTATACTAATAGTTTTTAAACAATGAAGATACATAATATGCGAAAAGGCCACAGGTTTTCTATTCCTGATCTAAAGCGTTTCTCTGGAAATATGCTGGATTTCTGGTGACAAAGGTATGAGGTTTACAATCCCGGTTGGGTAATCTGAAATGTTTTTCCTAAATGGTTTTACGTTCTTACGCTGCACAAGTGCGGGTATATTTATTATAAGCTATACCCTACTCATCTATACCCTATTAGTGTAAATATCCAAACAGTCCAAGCACTCCTCGTCACACGTGTGTGCTAATTATGTATATTATAGTTGTGTACTAATGTGCTAAACAGTGGCGGAGTGTGATCTTTCTCTTTGGTGGGGCCAGGTCAAAGCTTACCTTTAATGATTCTTTTCTCACCGCGTGTTAACATATTAAATTACATTCATTTAAGTTTTATAAAAAATCACTAAACAGACCTATAAACAATAAAAAGAATAAAAGAATAGAGGTTTTGATTTGAAATTACCAAGTGATGACATTACTTGTACACAAGTTGGACACGCGTCTCTCTTAATGCCAGATCATGAGTAGGCCTACAATAGTATTTTAAGCATTCTATAAATATGCCTAACATATACCTATTTTTTACACCTGTTTATTGTGTTTTTAAACTGAAATTTTGACCGTGGAATTTATCAGTGATGCAATATTTACTGTTCCAAATCTTTTAAGCTTACATGCATTTTCCAAATGAATTGCACATTCCTTCAGTTTTTTAATTATTTTGCTTAAATGTTTAAGATCCTTACAGTCTACCCCTGTCCACAACCACTAACCACCAAATAAAAACAATAAAAACAAAATAAGAACTGTTTTTCTCCACTCACAGTTTACCATAATGGTTTACTAATGTGTTCCTAACCATTTAATTTCAAATTTTTACTGCAGTTTTAATTCATTAAACAATTAAAACACAGACACATAAGAGCAAAAATAAAGTATATACCATCTTTATCGTATAGTTGGTCCACTTAGACTGGTCCCATTCATAGTGTAAGGCTCACGTCCGATATATAGGGTGTATTGACCTTGAGAAACATTGCACACTGGGTATGGCTTCTTTGAGAGGGCTTGTCATAGTTGGCTCGCGTCAGCTTCTATATTCAGTCACTAGAGCACTGGTACAGTCTTCACGTGACTTTTGAAGCGAGGAATGAATAATCTTGACTGGATCACTGTATAATGAATCCAATAATTCAATGCGTGTAGTGAATGGTGCTCTACTTAATATTCATGTTTTTTCCAAAATATTTTATATAGTAAAAATAAAGATTTTTTTTTATATTAACATTTTTTAGGAAAAATGTTTGTGGGGCCTTGCCCCTGTTGTCCCTAAGAATAGGGCCGCCTCTGGTGCTAAATACTGGGGGCTGAATCTACTAATCGGATACATTGCTTACACTAGCTGAGAATTGGACCTGGGACCCTTGCATCTAAAATAATATTCGCTACCAATTGAAACACGCTGTCGTGCTTGAAAATATAATACTGCATACATTACTAATCATAACAGTTGTATGCTCATTAGCCAAGGTCTAATAATGTGTACAGAATAATACATACTTTAACTTTATATCTTACTAATCAAACTTAGAAAAAAACCCAAAAGAATGTCAAAGTAATATTTCATATCGAACCCTCAACTTAAACGTGGACTTATAAATACCTTAAACAAGTGTTTAAATTTATAGTAAGTATGTATTACTTTTCTACTCGGATTACTAATATTGTTCATTGTTTTCTTGTTTTTGAAGCGTAAATAATTGTAATCACTCATTTATAATCCATCTACCGATAGTTTACCTTTCAATTTATAAGATTCAGTACATATTTTGCAGCTCTAACTTTTGAAAGATTTTGATCTAAGCAACTAATTTTTGTGTATATATTTAACTGTTTTGAATACTTTACAACAATTTAAAAATAAATAAAATATAATAATAATTTAAGAGATTCTTTGAAACCTAGATGTGGTACAATTTTCTTTTCCACAAGAAGGTTATATTATTTTCATAAAACAGACTGTACACGCTTGTCTGGAAGATTCTCGCTGTAAGTAAATGTAATTTTTGCGGCAAGATTCTGCTGCGGATATGAGCGAGGCATAAGGAGTCAGTATCCACCACAGTGAGGAGCAAAGGGAGTAGGATTATTAGTTAATGAGCGTACTCATGTAAAGGGCTCCGACATACCCTTCCTTTGCCCTTCTTTCTAGCCCTATCTTTTTTCTTCCTCAATTTTACACTACATTTCCCTGCAACATCCTGAATAGGCCTACTACTCTTCCTTTTTTACTTACCCCAAATTTAGTTGTATGGCGTCTCCTCCCATTCCCCTCAACCCCTCTCTTTCTCTCGCTCTTCTTAGCAAGCGTATCCTCCTTATCTCAACCGGCCATCTGGAAGAATTCTAACTTAAAACACTGTGAAATATTCTCTTGAATCTTGCCCCGAGTACTTAATTTAATTTATGAGTGAAATGGTTTGTTAGGTCACTTGTTGTAACTTTTGATTGTCCTTTAGACTACATAAATTTTACTCCCTCTCTTTTATTTTATTACTAAAATGCCGCACTGTGCATTTAAAGATGAGAACATCTTAAGGATGCCTCATAATTTTGTAAGAAATAGTTGAAATATGTTCTGTACATTTGTACTTGAAACCACCCATATCTTAACCGCAGTGAGGAGTATGTGACCTAAATAATTTGTCGTTATTTGTACTTGGATCTAGATAACGAATAGACAAGGGGGCTCGAATCCCAGGCATTCTACGTTACCTCCACAAAAATGAGGTGTCATTTCTGGTTGATTATACCGTACACATCCGTACCCCATTCATACCATCCGTATGTATCCGGATATCCTAGACAGGTAGTAAGACGTGGTGCACAAAAACAAGAATGCATTCTAGGTACCACTCTGCAATCTAACAAGCTCTTGTTCATTCTCGCATTCGTAATAATGTTTGTCTACAATAACACACGCAAGCGCAGTCTCTTGTCGGAAGGAGATGTACATGTCAATCTCTTGTGTTTATGTAGCTGTGTTGGCTTGCGATCAACCAATCAGAGATAAATATGGATGCACTACTGTATTCATCTAAAGCAATTAGTTAGATGGGCAAGGATAAAAGTTCGTGAACATATCGACAATAGTAAAAGGTATTGCATTTTAAATTATTTAATAAGAATAATACTTACACTTAGCACCACGTCTTGTTACCCGTTCGGACTATATGCTTAAATACTGACTAAGCTAATGGATTTGGAATTGGGAAGTTTGAATATAAAGGAAGTGAACCCACATTTGCGTGGATAACCATTTAGGGAAAACCACCCCCAGTTCACCTGAGCGATATTTGAACCTCAACCATTCCGTCCTCGGCCGTCTAGCTCAACACGAAACTAGCGCGTTAGCTAACTACGACACCAAGGCGGGTAATAAGAATAAAAATTTAACACATTTTTATATATTAATTTGATTCTATTTAACTCGTGTATGCATACTTTAATATTACTTTGATGATGGAGTCAAATTGGTTGAAATTACTTTTATTGTAAACGGTATTTGTTGACGTAAAAAACAAACACAGCACGTCTTGCGAGTGAGAGTCCGACAAACGGGTGTGACTGGTTTAGACCGGGCATAAACGTGCGTCCATACAGACACACAATTGTTTTTATAAGTCGCAGTTCAGACTATATTTATACTTTCTAATTCCCAGACCTTCCATATCTCTTGCTTACAAACGAATGATCGCAGATGATCATCTAAAATAAAAGAATAGCTTGCAGTTCCAGCCGTTTTGTTTGCGTGTAGAAAGCTGACACAAGGGGATGAGGAGGAAGAAAAATAACCCAACCCCCACACGCACCACTCCCCACAAATATATTACAAAGTTTTCCACTCTCATATCACGTAAATACTATCTATAATAAATAACGTTCACATCGGGATTTATAATGTATTCGTTTATATATTGAGCAAAATTACCTCGAGGATATAAAATAAAGAGTTTGAAAAGTAGCATAAATTATATACTACTGAAATATCACAACAACGCAAAATAACGCAACTTTTTTATTTCTGTATTACATGCATTTAACATACATACTACGGATATACAAAACTGTTATCAAATTAAATATTTAAAAAAATATATATCTCTCTCTCAGTAGGTTTTTTGGTATACATTTATTTTATTTTATTTTTCAGACCAATAAGTGCAAGTAAAATAGGGTATATACATTACCAATAATATTACACTAATATTTGAAGATACTTTATCCGTGATTTTTTTTAAATCTGGTTTTTATTTGTCATTCCTGTAGGCACAAAACATTAATACAGTTCTAAATATGGATTAATGTTTGTATAATTTCAGTTTCGCTGCCATTTATTCGACGCTCGAGAAGCTCAGTCAAGCACTCACTAGTCAGTATATAAATGCTCCCAGATATTCAATTTTATGAGTTAGTTATTTATGGCAATATTACATGTTTCGCTCTGTACAATTTGCTTCGGTGGGTTAACTTTTGTTAGGCGCGAGAGTGAACCAAGTAACTTAAAATATAACCTCAAAGTTTGGCTTCTCAATTGGTTAAGGCGATTGGCCCTTTTAATTTGGCGTGGAAATGTAGAGCCATGGGGAACAAACGGTTATCTTCAAGAATTGTTATTGTTTTGCAATTTTCTTTTCGGCTACGGTTAGTTCAAGGATAGAAGCATGCTGATTTTTTCATACTTTTTATATACACCACCTCCCCAATCATATTAACAATGATCAAATATCAATAATTTTGAAATTTTTCAATAGAAATCTGCCGGCTGCATAACAAAAAATAAGAAAATGTAAAACCAAATAAGCATTGATACATTATCTTAGAGGAAGTTTTGAAAATATTACTATAATAAATTCACTCGTTCTCGAAAAAACTGATATTTCCAAACGTATGATTTTTCCGCAAGACCTGTCTGGTAGCTAGCGCCATTTACGTTTTTCGTGATCCATCTGTTATTGTTGGCGCGGAAGGATACTTTGGTTAGTTGTGAAGCCACGTCACGCCTTTCACCCTTCCACCGACCGTCCTACAAAATAGGTTTTAGACTTGCACTCGGCAGGGCCAAGGGGCTTGAGTAGTTTAAAAACTATGGTTGGCATATTTTTTCCATTGCAGAAAATATTAAAATAAAATGTTATCCCTTCTTTTAAGAATCATAAAATACCTTAAGTTTTGTACTAGCATAAAAGGTGCTTATTTGAAGTTAAGAATTAATATGGGACGATAGGAAACGTATTGCTACATTGTTGATAGCAAACTGATTTTTATGTCAACAAAAGTAAAATATTGTTTTAGTAGATACGTTTGTTTTAATATTATTCACATATTAATCAAGAGTACTTGAATATTTGTCATAGACATATCGATATTTAAACAAGACAATTTCTATTATTCAACAAAATCCTGATCGAATTCCGTGATGCCTGTGATGATTATTCAAGAACTGTTGAGATAATATTTGTAGAAATTAAACTAGAGATATCTACTGAATAATTATTTGATTTATTCCTGCCCGCATTTTTTTAATACAAAAACGCTAAAAATACGTAGGCTAGCTAGCATTCTTTTACATTCCACATCAACTCATAGGTAAAAAAGCTTGAAAATCTATTTTACTTTTACGAAAATATTTCTTAACATATAAATAAAATCTCATGTGTATTTGTATGCCTGTGAGTTTGTGTGTGTCTGTAAACGCGATAACTCCGAAACCAAGAACCCTTGATATTTGAGATTTGGCGTATGCATTTAACCTGAAGGCGTACACCTCTTGCATTTTTTTTTAACTTTCTCGCACCCCTTGGGTAGAAAAAGTATTTTGATCGTAAAAAAAAATCTAACTCAAGATTTTGATGTGTGTCGACGTTTTATGACAGCTTAAATCAGATTTGTTTTTTGCAATGTTGTCTGTCTTTTACTGGGACTATAACCGAATCCATTTTACTGATCAGACTAACACTTGGCAGCCTAACAAGCGTATTCACAAGGCTCATCAGAGGGTTTTTCCTGGAACCATCCATCCAAACCTAAAATTAAGGGTAGTTTAACTAAGGGTGAAAAGAGAAAATAATCGATCTTCACCAAATCTGCTCTAACGATTTATAATAAATTTCCAATACAGGCACTGTCTAACATTAGCCCTACAAACAGAATGGTAACTCTTATTTTCCCATGGAAATGACTTTGAGGGTACTTTAAATAAGCGGAAATTTCTTATTTTGATCATATATCTAAAACTATTAGAGGTACGAAATAACTTTGCAAAGTTGTACCATTAAAATTAAAAATAAATATCTGATAATATATATTTTTATAAAACCAATTGTGTTTAAAATATTGGCAAATAGATTTTTTAAATTTTTGTCTGGGAAGTTGTTTGTTATGCTCTTTGGGTAAACAAAGATGTTACTTTTTTCATTATGTTTCTTTAACAATGTCTATCATTTCATTTATATTACTTAGTATAGTGTTTATGAAACAATGTATATTATTTTGTAGCATTTGGAGTAAATAAATATCTCTATTTTAAGGCAAAGGAACGAGAAGGTCTGTGTGGTGTATCGTAACAGTTTTTTAAACAACCATTGTGACAGACATCTTAAGCTAGGTGTAAATATATATATATAAAAATATGGGAAATTCGATTCCTCGATACCTATCGATTCTTAATGGTATCTAGAGGATCTAAAATCGAGAAAATACCTCGATTCTTGATGCCTCGATTCCTAAAGATACGTGCAAATGATCGTTAATGATTTATTAAGAGATTAATGAATATCAAATATTAAATGCCGTTTGTAATGCATTTTTTCATTAATTATTTCATTTATTCGTATAGTAAGACTTATAAAAGTATTTATTACATTTTAAAACCTAAAAATTGATGTTTTGCTTCAGTATGTAAACATATTTACCGTGGTAGCATTATGTACGCAAGGAAAAACACAAATAAACCTCCATGTTTACAGATACCAACCTGTGCTAAGAAATATATTACGATTGCTTTGCAAATTTACTGCCGCAAATTAAATAGTAATAATAATATAGGCAAAGTTTATTTCAAAATTTTAGAGCCAAAATTAAAATCATGACTTTAATTTGTAAAGACAAAAATGTTTTAAAAGTCTAATTAATATTTAATAGTCATTTACCGAAATTTCCAGAATAGATTAAAATTGGTAGAAAAGGCTTACCTATCACGGCAGCCATATTGGTTTCTATTAACATAAACCCAACTGACCGTTCCCACTTCATTTCAGGCCTATTCCAGTAAGAATAGAGTATCGAAGTGTCGAGGTAGAAATTTAAGAATTGAGATCGAGAATTGGAATCGAAAAATTGGTATTGTCCCATCTCTAATATGTATATATATATATATATATAAGAGATGGGACAATACCAATTTTTCGATTCCGATTCTCGATCTCAATTCTTAAATTTTTACCTATATATATATATATATACATATATACATATATATATATATATACATATATACATATATATATACATATATATATGTATATATACTTATTGTTTGTTTAAAATTTAAGTTAAAAGGAAACTCTAAATTAAAGATGATTGCATTCTGACATCAAATATTGTATACAAAGAGAGATATTGTAAATTGTAAATACGCGTTCACATTAATAAACTCTCTTTGCTATTTTGTGTATACACTTCACTGAGTATTTAATTTCAACAACCCTATATATATATATATATATATAGGGTTATTGAAATTAAATACTCAGCGAAGTGTATACACAAAATAGTAAATGAGTTTATTAATGTGAACGCGTATTTACAATTTACAATACCTCTCTTTGTATACAATATTTGATGTCAGAATGCAATCATCTTGAATTTAGAGTTTCCTTTTAACTTAAATTTTAAACAAACAATATGTTTTAACGTAAACTGAGTATGCTATGTCAAAAGTCGGTAAAAAATCCTATCCACTGATACCTAATTCATTGCTGTAGACTTTGTATTAGTTGAAAAAAAGGGATGTTTACAACAGAAATAACATATAGGATATATACATATATTAATTCAAGCTTAACGCCATAAGCTGCGTGACTAATAATGTGTGGATGACTTTAAAACCAATATTACCGAAAAAACTGAAACTTTATATAATAGATGATAAGTGTCGTTCATTTTTACTTTCTCTCTATCTTACAGGAGAGAAAGTATGGTGATCGTCAAAAAAATCGAACTCGAGATTTTGATGAATCTTGACGTTTCATTACTCCCCGAATCCGAAAAAGTTGTTTTTGAATTTCCGTCTGTCTGTCTATCTGTCTGTCTGTATCTCCAACTAGAGCCTAAACTATTTTACCGATTGAGCTGAAACTTGATATCTAGGGTTTTCATAGGGTTGCCCCGAGGGGTTTTTGGAATTGGATATCTACCCCTAAAATTAAGGGTAGTTTACTGAAGGGAAAAAAGAGAAAAAGTCGATTTTCTCAAAATCGGCTCTAACGATTTTGATTAAATTTCATTTATGAACATTAATAAATATTCCAAACAAAATGGCTACTCTCAATATTTCGGCAAAATGGCTTTAAGGGCTCCGGTCTGATGCGTAAATTAACATTTTTTATAATAGCTCCGAAACTATTTGAGATATGAAATTACTTAGCATTACAAATATGTATATATATTTATAATACAAATATTTTATTCGAAACATATTTTTATAAAATCAATAATTTTCAATCTATACGCAATTATATATATATTTTTAGCTTTTTGGACATTAAAGCTTAAGTATTGCGATCGTAAAAAAAACTAACCTGAAATGTTGATGGATTTCGACGTCTCATGACCCCCCGAACCCTAAAAAATAGTCTTTGCAATGCCGTCTGTCTGTGTGTCTATTAAAACTTAAAATTAAGGGTAGTTTACTGAAGGGCAAAAAGAGAAAAAGTCGATTTTCTCAAAATCGGCTCTAACGATTTTGATTAAATTTCATTTATGAACATTAATAAATATTCCAAACAAAATGGCTACTCTCAATATTTCGGCAAAATGGCTTTAAGGGCTCCGGTCTGATGCGTAAATTAACATTTTTTATAATAGCTCCGAAACTATTTGAGATATGAAATTACTTAGCATTACAAATATGTATATATATTTATAATACAAATATTTTATTCGAAACATATTTTTATAAAATCAATAATTTTCAATCTATACGCAATTATATATATATTTTTAACTTTTTGGACATTAAAGCTTAAGTATTGCGATCGTAAAAAAAACTAACCTGAAATGTTGATGGATGTCGACGTCTCATGACCCCCCGAACCCTAAAAAATAGTCTTTGCAATGCCGTCTGTCTGTGTGTCTATTAAAACTTAAAATTAAGGGTAGTTTACTGAAGGGCAAAAAGAGAAAAAGTCGATTTTCTCAAAATCGGCTCTAACGATTTTGATTAAATTTCATTTATGAACATTAATAAATATTCCAAACAAAATGGCTACTCTCAATATTTCGGCAAAATGGCTTTAAGGGCTCCGGTCTGATGCGTAAATTAACATTTTTTATAATAGCTCCGAAACTATTTGAGATATGAAATTACTTAGCATTACAAATATGTATATATATTTATAATACAGATATTTTATCCGAAACATATTTTTATAAAATCAATAACTTTCAATCTATACGCAATTATATGAATTTTTTTAACTTTTTGGACATTAAAGTTTAAGTATTGCGACCGTAAAAAAAAACTAACCTGAAATGTTGATGGATGTCGACGTCTCATGACCCCCCGAACCCTAAAAAATAGTCTTTGCAATGCCGTCTGTCTGTGTGTCTATAAAAACTTAAAATTAAGGGTAGTTTACTGAAGGGCGAAAAGAGAAAAATTTGGTTTTCTCAAAATCTGCTCAAACGATTTTGATTAAAATTCGTATCTAGGCGTTGATTAAGATTATAAATAAACTGGCTATTTTCATTTTCCTATGAAAATGATTTTTAGGGTACTTTACAGAAGCGTTAATTTCCGTATCTCCACAACTATTTGAGAAACTAAACAACTTATCATTGCAAAATTGTAGGACTATTAGAAATAAAAAACTTTTATTTGACATATATTTTTATAAAAGCAACAGTTTCTGAGATATTTGCAAATATATTAATACAATTTTGTGAGCTTTAGTTGTAAACATATACTACTTAAGTCTTAACGCAATAATTCTCCAATGCCATAGAGTAATTAAATATAAGTATCTAAAAAAGTATGTTATTTTTCCTTAAATCTCTTAGGAGAAATGTTTGCATAGCAATGATCTATCTCCATTTTAGACTCAATAGTCAATATTTACATTTTTTATTGGTCAAAATGTATAAATGAATAATTAAATATCAATGCGATGACTTGAAGATCTGCAACACCTTATAAAATGTTAAAATTTTAACCAGAAATCGAAATTTTAATACGAAGTGTTGACCCTTGTGGAAGACATTAAACTGTTTGAAATGCTCTTAGGTGGACAAAGATGCGCCTCTTTTCTCATTGATTATATATCATTGTATATTATTTTATGCGTGTTCTTATGTGGAGTGGTGATGATACAATGTACATTATACCGTTCAGAAATCTTACGAGTTTATAGAAAGAGAGAGAAAGTCTGTGCGGTGCGCCGTACCATTTATTTTTTATCTAACTTTTACATATTTTATTACAAATCTGAGGACTTAAATTCCATAATCACAGGTAAAAATGGTTTCTAACATTGCTCACGATCAATATTTGTTGTTCAATACATTAGTTATTTGTTTTCTACCCGTGAAACACCAGGCATTTTATAGCTTGCTATTAAATAATTTAAGTCTGGCCAAAGTACCGAAGCCATTTTTATTTAGTTTAAAATTATACACTCAAACGGAATTTGAAATCGTTTGTTTTTACCGTTTAGTGTGGTATTCTCCATTCAAAATAAGTGGAATCCAGCCCGCTTCGGTGGAAGAATGGTCTAAGGCGTTATTCTCGCAGTAGACTGGATTGCCAATGACGAAAATATCGAGGTTCAAATCTCGGTCGAGTTTAATAAGGAACGTTTGTACAAAAGTGTTTTCCTCTCTTTCTCCGCGTAGATTAAAGTACACTTCCTATAAATAAGACCTTTCTAATCCCTAAAAACATTATCTTATTTAGTTATTACCGCGTCTTATTACCCATTAGGTTTATACGCTCAAGTACTAATTACGCACCCACCTCGGTGGCGTAGTTGGCTAACGCGCCAGTCGTGTTGAGCCAGACCACCAAGGATCGGGGAGATCGTGGTTCGAATCTCGGTCGGGTGAACTGGGGGTGGTTTTTCCTAAATGGTTTTCCACTCTCCCTCCACGCAAAATGCGGGTTCACTTCCTCTAAATTCAACCTTCCAAATTCCTAATCCATTAGTGTAATTGGGACTTAAGCGTATAACCCGAACGGGTAGTAAGACGCGGTGCTAAATAAAAAATACTAATTACGCTAATCGGTTGGATATTGGGAAGATTGAATTTATAGGAAGTGAACCCGCATTTGCGTGGAGGGAGAGTGGAAAACAATTCGGTACAAGCCACCCACAATTCACCTGACCGAGATTCGAACCTCAATCTCCTTGTCTTCGGCAGTCTAGCTCAACAAGAAGCTAACGCATTAGCTAACTACGCCACCGAAGCGGGTCAAAAACATTATCTTAAACGTACATAAGCTTTTATTTCAAATGGATAGTAAGACACGGTGATAAAAAACAACAAATAAGACCACCTTAAAATTAACTGAAGGCCACACTGGTATTCTACTTGTCACGCAATCAACCAATCACAAAGAAGAGCCGCTCTAAAGTGAAAATATGTAAAATTAAAAGTAATCTCATATTTTATCATTGGGTCTGTACAGTCTGAATAATTGGCCTCGCAATATTACTTACCCTTAAAACTGTTTGTCATATGATGATTATAGTAATCCATTTGTTTCTGACGAATCCACTCCCTAATATTTTCTAGACCTCTGACCGTTAAATGTATTATAATTTCCATCCATATTTATAAAATCCACTCTTCATCGCATAATAAAGAGATATACTAACGAACTACGATATTTGTTTGATTTTGTATCTAGATTTTGTTTTGTTAAGCCCACTTTACACATAATACTGAACCTAATAATTAGACTTGGTCATATTTGTCATGTGTAGCATTATTAAAATATTGCACAGCACCTTTTGAAGTATTTCATAATAATTCATTGTAGCCAGCTCCTCGTTAATAAATATTCAGAATATTTATTATATGTGTATTTCTGTTAGTGGCGGCTGGTGAACAAAACAACAGGTGGTGCATAAATCTCAATATTATAAACAATGATATAGACACATTTATATAACTATGTTTACCTATGGTTTTACCTAGGCTTATTTTACATCGGTACATATTAATTTAAACTTATACTTTTAAACTAAACTAAAACAAACACAAATCAAGATATTTATCTAAATATTTTGCACATTAAAAAAAACTCATAGTAGAACGTATTATAAACTCAGTAACAACTATTTAAAAAGGTAATGTTTGAACATAGTTTTTTTTTTTGAGAACTTAGAAAGAATTACAGGTTTGGAAATATTATAGTTAGTAGCAACACCTTAGTTGAATTCATGATTCCAAAACAGATTGACAAGCCTACTATGGAGCTGTCCACCAAGCCACGTGTTTTTAAAGAGAAACTTTACGTCTTGCTAGCGAGATAAACATCTCTTTTTGTCAATGCTCATGCTCAGATAGTTGCACGCACCTACAAGTTGAGCGAAGAAAGTTGTGGGGAGCGCTAGCAGTCGAGCTCACAAGTGGAATAGTAGAGAGAATGTTACGCGCAAGCGCAAAGCAAATATAATAACGTCATATCACATTGTACCGTATGAAGTTTTCATTAAAATTAAAATTATAAGAAATATTTTTTTTAATGAAATTATAAGAGATACACTTGCACTTAAGCACTAAATGATGAATTGCCACTCATTTTTATTACTTATGTAATTTTACATGACGTTGTACAATTAATTAGTATAATTTTCATAAAAAGAAAATTATATGACTGATAGAAAAGCTACAAGATCTACTTTCCTGTATTGATTCGTCAGGTCATGTGAAATGTTGCTGTAACGTTTGAAAAATATTATCAACACCTACAAAATAATAACAAAAATCTAGTAGAACTTTACCATTGTTGACCGCAATAAAAAACTATGTTTTGCATTTAAAAAAAATATATTCCTAAAATTAATTTTCTCAGTTTAATTCAATACACCATTTGAATGGCTGTAAATGTTAGATTCTAGCCTTGACCTCGTCACTATATAAATAGCTTATTACAAACATGAATGCCTTACTCGTACTAGTGAACATTATATTTAGTAAGAACCCAGCGTGTTCTAATGCTAGAGTTAATTTAAACATATGATATAATATTACACCTAGGCACGGGAACCGAACCCGTAACATTTGAACTAGTACTGACAATGTAGCTC
Source organism: Timema bartmani (assembly GCA_902151455.1). Classification (NCBI taxonomy): domain Eukaryota; kingdom Metazoa; phylum Arthropoda; class Insecta; order Phasmatodea; family Timematidae; genus Timema; species Timema bartmani. The sequence goes on from CABFWB010001835.1 coordinate 64,280, forward strand.
TAGGGATAGTTCGTCCCTCTGTGTCATACATCAATATTATATTTTTCGCTGGAGTCTGTGATGGATAAGTGAGATCGTTGGGCAACTAGCAACCATTGAAAACACATCTATGTTGGCGACTCGTTATCATATTTTATGCTGACGCTTGTATAGGTTTTAATTGCACATGATGGCGTTTTATATGATCTTGGACACGAAACGAACCTGGATAGCTCAGTGATAGAGCATAGTGTGCTAAACCAAATGTACCGAAAACGATTCCCATGTTAAAGAGTAATCTTGCAACATTTACTTGAATTATTATTTGTCAAACTTTTGCCTTTAAAATATATTTTTTTATGTTTACTGTCTGTGTATTTCTACCCTGACTGGTCACATATCCACGTTGAATGGATTTGGAACGAGAAAGGTGTAATTTATAGGAAATGTAGCAACATTGGCGTGGCCAGAAAGTATGAAACCATCAAGGTAAAAATAATATAATACATTCTTTCTGATATTTTATCATTCATACCCCCTCCTCACCGACAGTCTTTTGCGAGAGGGACTTCTTAAACCTTGTAACCACTAATGTGGGTGTCACACACGTTAGTTTAAATGTGTGTGGCATGAGATAAAGTTTTAAATCTCCCCTCTTATAATGTTTGTAAGAATATATGACGAAAATTGAGGTATTAAGAAAGGTTTGTGTTTTGATATTTACTACTTCTCTTAGCCCCGACTTCTTGCTATGTTTTACACATCATCTTCCCAAGAAACGTTTGAATTATGTATCACCGCGAGGTGGTTTGAACAACTTTAAGTTGGCGTCCCAACAGCGACTCAGCCCCGTGACGTGTAGCAGAGGTTGGGGAAAGTTACAATTGAATTAATGATCACAGAATATGGATTTAGTAAGGAACTTTACTCACACGGGTGGGCGCGTGGACTAAGGTGGCTATCTCGTCCGGTCAGACAGTAAAAAGGTGAAGATTGGGATTCGAATCTCAGCCTAATGTACCAGTAATATTTTTTTCCTGAATGAACTTCCACATCACCTCCGCGGAAGTGTTCTAATATGATCCATACAGGGAGGTGTTAGATAAGATTATACGCATTAACATTCGCCTGGAAGGAATATGAGGCACATATCAATTATTATTGTCCACTATTCTAAGCTTACAACCTATTCCACAGTGTTGGTCGGTGTTATTGGCTATCTCTTAAATAGTATATACCTGCAAACCTTGCCACAGTGTTGGTCGGTGTTATTGGCTATATCTTAACTAGTATATACCTGCAAACCTTGCCACAGTGTTGGTCGGTGTTATTGGCTATCTCTTAACTAGTATATACCTGCAAACCTTGCCACAGTGTTGGTCGGTGTTATTGGCTATCTCTTAACTAGTATATACCTGCAAACCTTGCCACAGTGTTGGTCGGTGTTATTGGCTATAATCTTAACTAGTATATACCTGCAAACCTTGCCAGTGTTGGTCAGTGCTATTGGCTATCTCTTAACTAGTATATACCTGCAAACCTTGCCACAGTGTTGATTGGTTTTATTACATATACCTTCACTAGCAAACTATCTCTGTAACTCTCATCACAGTTGGTCGGTGTTGGTGACTGCTCTAACCGGATAGGATCTGCCACTGGGACCACCACAATCAACTAGCTGTTGTAGGTAGATACGAGGTCATGGTTACATCTAACCGCACACACACACACACACACACACACGTAACACAGACAAATATAGCTTTTGTTAGCTTTAATTAAAACTCTATAAAGGTAAACACATGAAAAAAAGTGTCAGTTTCTTATAGTTTGTTTACTGGTGGTTTAAGGTTCGAGGCTTTAATCTCAGTTGTACTTTTTTTTTTAATAATATGATTTCCTTTATCATCCTACGCAAATGGATGCACATTTACTATACATTTTATCTTCCTTATTCATAGTGATCAGTGTGAATATGTGAATTAAATATGTTGCATATGATATTTTTTAATAATACTAATCAATTATTCGGTAGTAACATTTTGTATTATTTGCAATGACAATTATTTTTAAAATAATCGTCGTGATTATATGCGTCCGGGCATTTCACACAACATTTAGTATCAATTTATTAAATATTCTAATTGCTTCTTTAATATATCCGTCCCTTTTAAAGGTATCTCCATATCTTTATTTGCTAGTGACCAAAAACATTCTAGGTTACTTCTTTTTCACCACTCTCACCAAATGTGTATGTGTTTTTGGTTTATTTGATCTTGATTCAGTACTTATCTTTTCCACTAATGGCTTGTATTTTTTATTTTATAGGTATGTAGCTGGTTCTCCTACAGATTTGTCAACAAAAACCCTCCCATTCTATGGTAAGAGAAAACAATATTTTAATTTTAATAATATCTGGCAGAACGAATAAAGATTTGAAGAAATATTTTTAAAGCAAGCTCACCGCCAATATTATCAAAGTGATAGTCTCACCGCTTAGTAATACCCGTTAAGGCTATACACATATATTAATTATGGTGGTTGAATATGGATGAGAAAGATAAAATTTTAGGGAAAGCGTAGATGACATTTGTGAAGGGTGATAGGGTCACCATTTAGGATAAAGCTGCGGTCATTACACCCAAGCAGGACTCAAACCTTGATCTTCCCATCAGAGGCACTCTAGTCTTAAGACGGTAGTAGAGCTTTAGACCATTCACCACCAATGTGGGTATATTATCAAACGTAGAAATCAAGTAGTATCGAAAGAAGCAAAGATGGCAGTATATAAAGGTGTGTTAACGCCAAAATTGTTGTATGGATGTGAAACGTGGGTTTGTCAGGAGAGACACTAATGTAGGATGGATTCGATAGCTATGAAATATATGTAGAACAACTAATATGGACAAAGTCAGTAATAAATGAGTGTTGAAGGAGCGTGGTTTGAAAGGGAATCTGATAGATCAATGTGAAAGAAGAGTCTTATGTTGGTTTTGGCAAGTTGAGAGGATGAGTGTGGATCGAGTGAAGAAGAAAATAAATGATGGCAGAGTGTGTGGACCAAATGGAAGGGGTGGGCCATGTGAGACTTGGTTAAATATTGTAAATAAATGTGTAAAATAGAGAAACTATAAGTTTTTTTTAAGAATAAAAGAGTATGTTTGACTCAGTGTATGGATGTTGTTGAAGCGGAGGGAGTATGTAAGGATAGGGAAGTGTGGAGAAAGTTAGTGAGGATGGATTAAGTATGAAGTTGTTATTGAGAGATGTATGTATGTATGTATGTATGTATGTATGTATGTATGTATGTATGTATGTATGTATGTATGTATGTATGTATGTAACCTATAAAATCAAAATAAAAGTATTATATTACAGTATGAAACTTAATATTCACCATTTAAAAAAAATCAGAACTTTTTTGTCCAAAAAAACGTGATAATAAATGAATACTCAAACTTTATATGCTTACGGTATTTATAAATCAACATATAAAGCTATGAAATTTCAAAGTAGATTTTTTACACGCAGATTAGTCGTCATAGTTTTTTTCCACAAAAATAAATATTTTTTCTAGCGTAGAGCTTTTATCTAAAATTATTTCACAAACATTTCATTCTCTTTGATGGAGAATGTTTCAAAATACTCATTACTTCATGACTACGTATTAACTCTATGGATAACAATGCAAAATGGTCCCACGCTCCTGTCCCTCCTAGTTTAAGGCAGTCTATGACAGATGTATGGTTTCATTAGCTCCTTTGAGCTACCATTGAAGCACCATCCTCAGTGACTCGTGGTTTATGTTCATGCTGTCACCAATCCATTGACCCTGAGCATGGTGCTAAAACATTGGTGCGATAAGCCAAAAGCCCCGGTTTCGATTCTGATACCAGCTGTGTTTAATTCAATTTAATTTTAGTATGCACCTCAATGCAAATTAAGAGTTCCCACCTAATGATCTGGGACGCCGTGCCACACCCTCACCGGAAGTGCCTATCTAGATTACTGATAACTGAGCCAAGAGCTCTTTAGCTGTGGTAAGCCACCCAATACCATAATCGGCAGAAAATTTGGCATCCACAGTGAGGAACAGTCACCCAGACCCAAGGCCACCTCAACCCACCGCAGTCATAATCTCGGATCTTCAATCCACCAACTCCTGCCGGTTGGTGATCCGGACCTCTTAAGGTAGCCTGGAAAATCCCCACCACACCATCTTGACTCAAGCGGTGGGAAGAGTTGGCTCCTACATATTTAACGGTAGCATTACGAAGAGGTCAGAAACTTATCCTTAAGGATTGCCAAGGTTTCCAAGGATTTGGCTTTAAGTTGATCAACGGGGACCTTGTGAAGGTGTTATAACCAGCTACCCCTGGCCGAAGCCGGGCATTCACTCCAAAATATACCTAGTATGTGTCTAATGGAGGCCCTCTTATTTCCTCAGCCCCTCATACACAGCAATTCATCTGCCCGCCACGCTCGTGTGATTAGGCTGGAACAGACGTTGCCCGAGGTCCGTCAGCAAGGAGACTAGCTGAAGGTTATTTTGACTTAAGTCACTCCAAGCAGGCTGTAATGTGTCCCTCAGATACATTACCTATGCTTTGTGTGATTCTGTTGTCCACTGTGGTTGAGCTGGGTGACAAACGCTTCCCAAGATCCAGCGCTGGCCTAGCCGGCCACGGAAATTTATTGGCAACCAGTTTATATCTCTTAACCAGTACTGTTGTCTTGTATGTAGAGTACTGCTTCAGCCAACTATTATCTATAGTTTTCACTACCACCGTATTAACGGTCAGTTGTCGAGGGCCAAGTCCTTATTCGTTAGGGAACAACGTATTGCCCAAGTGAACAATAAACCAAACTTATTTTTTTAATCACCGCGTTCAAGTTTACGCATACTAAATAATAATTACTCTAATGAGGTAGGGATGAGAAAGGAAGGATTTCAGAGGTAATCTACCCACATTTGCGTGGAAAGAGATTGGGAAACCATTTAGGAAAAACACTTTTAGTGAACCTGACCGGGGTTTGAGCACCAATCTTCCCCTGATCATCAAACCAGCCCACACGAGAGTGACACCCTATACCGTTTGATCATTGAAGCGCGTTAAACCAGGTCTAACTCAACAGAAGTACATACTAATTATTGATCCTTGGATCACATATATTTCAACCATCATAGTGGATTAAATAATAACAAACATAATAAAAACCTCAGAAAGAACGAAGTCATTCTCATGGTAGCAGAGTGCAGTTTCAATCTAGGGACCTCTGGCTTATGGGCCCAGAACGTTTCCCTGCTCGAGAGGTTGAAAAGTGCTTGTCCCGACTTCTTACGTAGCCCAAATCAACAACAGTGAACAACAACAAAAAACTCAGGTAGTGGATCTGAGTGGTACACTACAAGGAAGTGTGTTCTTCCAATATCTACCGGTCGGTTGGTCCTCGAGGTCAAGTGTGGACGCCATGAAATACCAGCCTAATTAGCATTTTTAACATCTGCTTCGCTCTACCCCCCCTCCAGTGTACTGTATCCTCAATCAAAGTGAATTTCAACCTTTTGTTTGATGTTTACTATCTTAACATTTCTGCCCGTGTAATTGAGATGGCCGCCATGTTTAATATCTTAACCTCACTTCTGTTTGACTAATATGAAGAAAGGTGAGAGGGGTGGCGGATTAAAAGGGGCAAGGATGATACGAGTTGGAGGGTCACGGAAGTACAGGACATTGTCACAATAGTCTACTACAACATGGTAGCTTCATTTAGAATCTCTCTTTGAAGAGGGAAGAATTTGTCCTCCCGCTCCCCTCAAGTGCAGGATGAAACTTTTCCCACCAAAGAGCCTCCAGGGGCGAAGATAGAGAGGTATGGGGGTTCCACTGCTTGAAATTCCTCGTCTCGACGCTATAGACACTCAGTTTCTACCCTTTTATTCGCGTTCACAGACAAACATAATGACATTGTTTCGCAAAGGCTGTAATCTTTTGTTTGGTCAGTTAAGGCTGTTCCTATCTTTCTAAGGCTGGATATTGGGAAATAGGAATAAAGAGCCCTGGAAGGACAGATAGACGCCGGATGGATTTAATATACGAGAATGTAGATTATAGTTTGAAACAACATTTTCAAAAATTGGTCACAAGAATGTAACTTTATATGAAATCTTTATCTAAAAACACTGTACATAGTGCTATTTTCAAATAATTTAAAATTCCCGGAAAAGTAAATATCTTTAAGCTACCTTTAGTTTTAGTGATAGATAAAAACTACAATATCACCTCGAGCAACTAAATAAGCTTTCTCAATATGAAAACTGTTTTGTTGTTGATCTGTTTAGGCAAACAACTAATATTAGAATTGTATTTATTAAATTATTGTTAACAGTCTTAGTAAACTATTTTTAAGAATTTAAATAATACCACTATATAATTTTATAATATATTATTACTATATTATAAGTATTATTATCATAAAAAATAAATAATATATAAACCCTTGAATAAAGTTTAAATAATACCCTATACTATTTAATAATAATAATAATAATAATATATAATTTACTGTAATAGTATGGTAAAATTATAGTGAATGCAAACATTTGCATTTATTATAGTACTGTTATTTAAAATTTAGAAAATATTTTACTAAGATTATTTGTCATAATCTTATTCCAATATTATTTTCTGCCATAGCACATCAACAAAATGGCTTATATATAATTATTTATATGACAAAAACAGCATAATAGAAAGCAATGACTGTGCTGTGAACTTAATCACCGATACAGTGTACTGAAGGTTGTTTTTTTAAGAACTTTTGTCATTTCTCATCTTCTCTACAGGAAAACGCTGGTGATTCTCTATAAAATTACACATCCTTATCATAGTCTCCTGGACTAAAATAATTAAATCACTGTTGTCTAGACCTGACATTAAATTTCCCCATTTCCCCATAAAAAGCTTCCCAAAGTTCTGATTACGGTGAAAAGTATGCTTGCTAGATTTTAACTAGTTATATTTAAAAAAAAAAAGAATATAATGGCTGTAATTATAAGTTCTGTGGAATATTTCAGTTGTGAAGCTGAGTTAAAGCAGCTTTTTGGAACAAAAACCACCAAATTGTTCTCATCCATTGAAACTTGTGTGCATGCATGAACTGTACCCCTTGTTCGTGAATGTGGTTTTTTAAAGGGGGACCAGGGGGGGACCAGTTAGTACACAGCCTTTTAACATCTCGGGCCCTCAATATAGAAGTGCGCGCGCGGTCCACTACCTTCTATGGCTGCAGGCAGCATTAAAATAATGAACAATTCTCAGAACGTTTTCCTTGTCTTGCACGCCTGCTTGCTGAATTTCCTCAATTTTCTCGTTAAGTGAACGTGATGTGGCATGAGAGACTGACATTAGCCCGGAGGATATAGGGTGTCCAATATGTCTCGGTAGTCTTATAATTACTAGAGTATAGGACGTCCAATACGCTGTGCCATTTTAGTAACAATTATGATAGTGTGGATTGTTCATTACATCAATCCTTTAAGTCTGATTTGATAGGATGGCCAATATATCTTATCATTTTGATATAAATCTAAAAGTGTGGATTGTTCAATACATCTTATCAACTAGGGAGATCAATGTTTGAATCTCGGTCGAGTGTACTGAGGGTGGTTTTTCTAAAATGAATTTACACTCTCCCTCGACGCAAATTAGGGTACACTTCTTTTAAATATAACCTTCCTAATCCCTAAAATCATTAGCGTAATTGATACATAAGCGTATAACCCGAACGAGTCGTAAAAAAACGGTTCTAATAGAAAAAGCTTATCATAGTATTATTTTTAAAGAAAATTTTGTTTTTAGTAAAGAGATTTAAAATATTAAAACTTACTTACTTATTTTTGATATTAGCTCTGATCTTATATGGGGTGTCTAATACACTGCCATCCTTAAGGTGCGGCAGAAGGGAGCGCGAGTAATTTTACAGTTTTTAAAGCATTACATATTTTTGGCCAAAATAAATCAAATATTTCTCCAGTAGCAACATAGAGTTTAGTTTTCTGCACATGCTAATATCAACAGATCTTGAATATCTGTCAAGGGGGTCATGGAATTTTGTCAAAACTTTTTAAATAAAAAGAAAACGTTTTGACAAAATTCCAGGACATCCTTGAAATATATTCAAGATCTGTTGCTATTAGAATGTGCAGAAAACTAAACTTTATGTTTCTACTGGAGAAATATTTGATTTATTTTGGCCAAAAAATTTCAATTATATAAAAACTGTAAAAATACTTTCACTCCCTTCGGCCGCACCTTAACCCTGCGTCATTAGTGTTATTATATAGCCCGGATAGTAGTAAAACGTGAAGCACAAAAAAAATAGTTTTTCCACGCGGACACAGCCATTATTTTGAAAATTAAACTTTATGCCGCCGTATATGTGCCCCCAAACACTCATCCATATCGGCCGGATTGGTTTCACCAGACCCTCGTCTATTATACGACTGCACAGAGCAGCGCTGTGAAAGATTCCTTTTTTCATAGATGATCTTTGTTTGATGGATCACGTGATAGACATGGGTGTGAGGGAGGAGGAGAGGGTGCGGATCAATATGAGGGGCAAAAGGTTATACTACTGACAACTAGCTGCTGTTCTCTGCATGGCTTTACATCTAGTTCTGACGCTAGGTATATGTCATGACGCCCACTAATCCTACACCAGTACCCCAGTGCAATATAGCCCTATTGAAAATAATTACCATGGTGTAGTGTGAATTATTTATACTCTATCCAAATGTATCTTGTTACTTACCGACAAATCCTCTAGAGTTGTTTCTCAAATTTTCATCAGTCATGGACCCATTTGCGAGATAGGGTCTAACCAACGTATTCTTTCCAGCTCTTCTAGAAACAAAATTATACTAGCTATCTTGTATTAAGTATTAACGTCCCTCCAAAATTTTAATAACTCCTTATTGGTAAGTTAAACAAAGGCGCAAAGGGCAAGGCAATCTTATTAAAAGTCAATTAAATTACCTCAAAATCTGGGTTAATTTATTAAACACAGGCCCTACAATTATAAAAATTAAGATCAATAAAACTTTATGGGACGTCGAGTAGCCCCTGAAATCCTTCGCTTACTTCTGGGGGTAGGCGTACCACAGCTTAGGAAACACTTCTTAAGAGACACAGTCCGTTGTTCATTGAAATACTGTTAGAAAAGTTGCTAGATCTTTTTTTATGTTTTCATAAGTAAAGTCATGTGATCTCTAGATGTCACTTTTGATAGATATTATAAATACCTACAAAATAACACTTAATATTGTAAAATTTTATCAATGTTGACAGCGAAAAAAGTTGGTATTTTTAAAACTTTCTCCGTATCAAAATCCTAAGATATTAGGAAAGCAAATAGCTTATGCTAAGTTGTTGGAGTGATCGACCACAAATATAGGGGATGCTCTTTCGATTCCTGGTGGTGATGATAACATTTCTTATTATTTTTTTTACCATCGAGTTTTACTACCTGATCAGGTTATACACATATGTAGACTACTAATTACGCTAATGAGTGGAATGGAGGAAAAACAACCCTCAGTACACCTAACAAGGATTCGAATCCTGATCTTCTAGTCATCATCAGTTTATTCTATTGCGAGAGTGGCGCGATATGTCTGAACCGCTGCTCTAGTTAACACCCGAGACAGCGATTGCTAACAAGGTAAATAAACATGGCAGGAGACACTTGAAAGGAAAAGATATAAATACATTTTAACAAATTAGTTTAATGTAACTAATGGCAGAGAAAGGTAAAAAGAACATCTTCAGAACACAAACCAATAAATACTGAAACAGTTTTTAACCTTGTCCAAGTTAATTAGCCACACAGATTGCTAAACAACAGATATTCTCTAAGCGAGAGTATGGCGTGAAGCGCCCACTAATTTGAAAGACAGGTTAAGTTATGTAAGTTCGAATCTGTTGGCTGTCAGTTCCAGACATAGACGGATCGGACGAAAATATACAACAATAAATAGTACAGGGTAAGTTCCAATTCAGTGTTCTAGGCCTTGCTTTATTATGAGCTGGCGCACGGTCAAATGATCTATGCCGGAAACGTTAAGCGCATGATCTGAGTAGTAAACAACTAGGAGGGAGACACCCAGCTCCCACAAGGGAAAAATACGTCTAAGTGAGAGAAATGCGAGCCACACCAGAAGTGCAGAAATGACCCACAAGCTGAACACCGAGACTGGTGAACAACATAAGTTAAATAAACCTAACTTGGTATTACCATTTGGCCCCAAACAACCTGAACTGCCCCTTTCCCTCTAACTGCCTCGCTGATTACAAAATGGTCATACGGGCTAAGGTGTGGGAATAATCCCCATTTAAACTACTGGTCTGAAGGACTAAGCAGAAAATATGTGAAATACTAATTACTTCACGTCATGTAAACTTAGCCATAGAAGGATAACCTGAACAACATAGAATATTTATAATGAGAGTAACTAGTCCTCTCGACAATTTATATAAAACACCTAAGACTCGAACCCGGTCATAGAGCCACCTACTCCCCAGGGATTTGAAATATCAATCTGACGTCATATTACTTTCGTCGGTCTGGTCGGTCCCTCTGCGTCATCGTCGTGACCACTGGTTGGGTGAAGTGTAGTTGAAGTAAGGACTTCGGAGAGGGTCGACTATCGTGGCGGTGATGAATAATTGTAATCGTATTTTTGCCTAGTGAGCCATGGAGCTTTATAGTGGTTGAACGCAAAGACTCATGGGAAGGAAAAGAGGGGAGAGAGATCCCTCTGCCAGGGATCTGTCACGTAGGCCCAAGTAAATGAGGCTCCAATGACGAGCAGGCCACGCGCTGCCTTCAGTTGTTGTCGACGCTCGGACCTGTCAAGTGAAGAGTTTTGAGAACGGTGAGGGAGGGTAACCCTTCTGAACGCGCCGGTCTTGTTCCATGAGTATCCGAGACGTGGTATGTAACACATGGAGATTTATACATTAATAGACTTGCATTTACATTAGGGTATAATATATGTGTTCTTGACCAATGATTAAGTGCAGCAATTTTGGGCAGTACAGGGCTAAATTGGTTAGCCTGTTACAGGTCATAGAGCCACCGAAGCAGGTGATAATGATATTTGTATAAGTGTTCATTCGATATCATTATTATTAGCACCGCGTCTTACTACCCGTTCGGTTTAAACGTACTTACGCTAATGTGTAATGGTAGTGTGATTGTGAGATGAAATGGAGGACCTACAGTTTAACGTGGGATCCGAACCACGGATGAAGGCCTGGCATTCCACACATTCACAAGTTGTGATTAATGCACGTCTTGAATTAACCTATTAGTGTACATTATGTTTGTATAGACAGTTTTCATATGAAGCTATAATATTCCACTAGATCTACTTTCACGTATTTATACATCAAGTCACGTTATCTAGCGATTACTTTTGATTGATAAAATGAATATCTCTAAAATAGTACTATTAAAATTGTATCAATGTTGGATACAAAAAAAAACTATGTTTGTATTTTATAAAGGGTTCTTCATATCAAAATTGGATTATAGCGTAGATAGGTAGCAAGACGTGGAGCACACAAAATAACAACATAATAATATATAAATTCATAAACATCATAATACAAAATAAATGTTAGAGTATATTTTAATAAGGAAAAACATTAAAAATCGGTTTTAAGTAAACTAACTTACCCTATAGTATATTTTTTTCTTAAAAAAATCCCCATTTTATTTTTACTCATTTTAGGCAATTTAAAAAATAAGTATTCATAAATATTGATTATCACTACTAGCCTCAAATTTTATTTTTAGAAAAACAAATATGCATTCTCATTTTTAATATAAAGCATCAGATACCTATTTTGAACAAAATGGTGAAAGGCAGTTTTAGAAAAAAAATTAATTTTCAAAAATCAATAGGAATCATTAAATTATACTTTATTAAAGGGCTGGAATCCAAATGATGATTTGACCTTGAAATGTGAACATATAATATATATAGATTTATAAAACGCTTTCGGTTGTAGCCTCATTTCTGACAGAATTAGAAGACTTAATCTTTTGAGCTCGAGGTCAATATTCATCATATTCTCGAGGTAGAACATTTTAACGATTATGATAAAAAATAAAATAAAATAATGTTTCTTTTTGATTATAATACAATAAAGTTTCTGTGGAGTTTCCTCTTTTCACAAAAACCCTCAATATATTGTGTGGTTGGCTTTTATATTAGACAACCCCTCAACTCTTCTGTGAGCTTTCTCAACAAGCAAACTAACAAGAGCGTTCTTGTATTGTGAAGTGTCATTATCGTAGAGGCTACGTGCATTATAAACTTCATTGACCTGTAGACGTGCCAAGTTTTAAAATCAAGGCGATGATTAATTTAATTGTTCACTTTTGAATGATAATGAACGTGGTGAATTTCTAAAGGTTAAGCTCGAGTTTAGAGAAATGTTAGTTAAGTTCTGCGTCCATACAATTATTAAACTAGACAAAATGGACAAACTGGACAAAATGAACCAAATATTACCTCAGAGAATAAGTTTGATTTAATATTCTAGATATATTAATCCCAATAGTTCCGTTATATTTGTCATGGAAATAGTGGCATTTGAACAGAGCTTCCATATTAATTTTAAAATATCCGCTTCGGTAGCCGCAAGATCAAAGGCGTAGCACTCGCAATAGATTATACTGTTGATGACAGGGAGATCGGGGTTTAAATCCCGGTTGGGTGTACTGAGAGTGGTTTTTCCTTAATGGTTTACAACTCTCTTTTTCACGCAAATGAGTGTAATAAATACTGTAGATTTGCGGATAGCCCGAATGAGTAGTAAGACACGGAGATAAAAAAAAGTTTTATGTTTTATCTTAGCCAGAAAAAACTTTTGTTACATAAACTGTAAAAATATTTTAATTTATATAGTAATATTTTTCATATCACCTTGTAAGTTACTGTAAAATAAAAGGAACATTTGTATTGCTTTCAAGCAGTTGTTTAGGTACAATAGTAACTTTCATTGGACTATGCCACCTATTTTGCCCTCACTGAACTTATATTTTTATGCAACACGTCTTTGCTCTTTTTTGGGCTATCAATATCAGGTAGGGATGAGAAATTAGGTACTATAATGGAAATGTGAACGCAATTGCATGGATTTAAAGTGGAAAAACATTAAGGAAAGGATTTGAAGTCTGATCTTCCCGTCAACGTCAAACCAGTCCAATGTAAATATTATGGGATAAATTTTATTTAATTTTCATACAAATATACATATAATTTTATAAAAAAAAACACTTGACTCTCTATGACTTTATCAGTTAATTTGATATTAATGTTAAAACTATGGCTTTAACAAGAAGTGTTGATAAAATTAGTTTCCTGTATGACACACACACACAAACACACACACAAAAACACACACACACAAACACACACACATATGTACAGTACACACACACACACACATATATATATAATCTAGCTTAAAAGCAATTTATTTGCTAGATTAAGATTATTTAAATATTTTATATTTATATATAGACATATCTGTTAGTAGTTTTGTATATATACATTTGAACCTAGTCTGACCTCTTAGGCTGGAATTGGTTCTGTTAGAGAAAGGGAACACATGAGAATAAGTAATTTAAAATATTTAAAAAAAGTGAATCCAGCAAATAAATTTATTTGGGGCAAAATTATGTGCAGGCATTAGCTTAACTATTAACATACCCCAAGAATGGGGTTTATCACTTAAGACGATCTTTGCAGCATGCAGTGTCCGGGTGTATTATGGAGTCATAATTGTTTCTGCGCTTGGTTAGTGTCGTTGGCAGAAAAGGCATGGTTAAAACCTCGTCTGGTTCTACTGGGATTTGATTAATACATTTTACTTTTGATTGCTTTTATTAATTTCTCTCTCTCTACTCTTATATTGTATCATTTCTTCTAAACTGGCTTCCTGATTATATTAAGTCATTAACAAAGCTTGTGGTAATCACCAGTGAATCCAAGAACAAACACATCACTCTCCTGTCTCCTCTTGTGATGTTTACCAGTGATGGGGAGATTTTAGGGTTGATATCCTGGCTTGCCGTACTGAAGATATATAATAAATAGTTTACCACTCTTCGTCCAAGCACATCCTAGTACATTTCCTCTAAATTCGACCTTCCTCATCCCTACACATTATTGTAAATAGGTGGATAGCCTGGACAAATAACACGAGGAGCGTGGAAATAAAGTAATGATACAATTTCTGCATATCTTACGTCTCTTATTGCCCAATTTGACTTTGTATGGCAATATTTCTTCGTGCCATAATACTCATATTTGTGTCAATAGTACACATATTTGTGCAAATATTACCCTTATTCATGTCAATACTACCCACTTCCTACCAAAGCTTCATTTTGTGTGCCAATTTTAGCCCTACAACTTAGAAGGTTACGCCTTTCGTGGCAATTTTACCGTTATTTGTGCTAATGTTACCAATCTTTGTGACAATATAAACATTATTTGTACAGAAATTACTCCCATTTGTGCCAATAATACTCCTCTTCGTACCAATCGCCTGATACTAGACAGTTTTAGCAGTATGTAGGAAATAAAGCTTGCTATTTATATCGAGGTGTGCAATATTCGGGAGAAGGTATTGCTGGATTGAGAAGGGTCGGCGAGATTTACCCTTCTAATTGCTGCGGAAATTGGCGAGAATAAAATAGATAAATAGGAGGGTATTCAGAAAGAGAATAGACAATTAATGAAAGTATGGGACAATTTTAGTAGCCAAGAATTTAAATGTTATCCATGTGTAGACTAAATTTGAGAAATTCAAAAATGAGCTTCCTAAGTGAGATTTTTATCAACATAATACTAATATAATTTTATTTTATTCAAGATTCAATATCCATAAAAATAAAAGTTTATATTTTTAGGAGATTAATTAAAATAAGGTTTTGAAAAATATCATATTAATAACTTTGAAATTTGAAAAAAAATCTCTTTTTATCCAATATTATTGTATTTTATATAGATAGACAAGAGTAGTTTAAAGTATTTTACCATTTGTGACGTGGCACTTCACTGATCAAATATTTCAGAGCAGCTGATAATACTGATTAGGATCAAAATATAATATTTTTTTAAATTATTGCAGCAAATACTACCTATACTTTCTTAGAACAACTAAAGATAGGTTTCAGTTCATATTTTATTTCCTAGACAGCAGATAAAACATTTTGATAAGTCATTCTTTACATTTATAATTAAATATTTAGTGAAACTCTTGGTGAACGCTCGTAGCTATAGTTATGAGTTTCTTTTCAGACGATACATTTATGCCCACATCAAATGCGGCATTTAACTTAATGGTGATAAAGCGCTTATCTCGTCCCTAGGGTATGTACACTCTGTTTATCCTGAAAGAAAGAAAGATGGTGCAGCCTATATGATAGTATAGTAGTGTAATATACAAGGGTAAGACTTCTACCTTTCTAGAGAGATGGAGTTTACTTGTGTTGGTCATTTAAGTGTAAAGATAACAGGTGTATTTTATTAATGAGTGCATTTTATGACGTCATAACAAAGGGATATTTAACAAGCCCGACCCGCTCCAGTGATTATATGGTTTAAGGTGTCACTCTCATGTTATAATGGCCTTCCGATGACATGGAGATCGGGTTTCGAGTCCAAATTGGGTCTATTGAGAGTGGTTTTACCTAAGTAGTTTCCCACTCTCCTTCCATGAAAATGCGGGTAGATCACCTCTGAAACGTTTCCTTTCTCATACATACCCGATTAGAGTAATTATCATAACTTAAGCCGGTAGTAAGACGTAGGTATATAAGTAAATAAATAGTACGGAACTCCGCACGGACTTTCTCGCTCTATTGTTTAAAAAATGGAGATATTTACTCAAAATTCATAATATAATATACACTAGCGAACCCTAGAAAAAAATTGCGCTATACATACGTAAAACATTATTTGATTCATGGTTTTAAATTTCCAAATTTTCGTCATTTTACTAGGGGATGCACATATTATGGTTATCACATTGCTATTAAACTTCTCTTTTATAAATCTTGACCGATAAAATTAGCACCGCGTCTTACTATCCGTTCGGATTATACGCTTTTTATTATAAATATATCTACATATTTGCAATGATCAGTAATTTCATATCTCAAACAGTTTCTGAGATATGATAAGAAATGGGAATTTACGCATCAAACCGGAGCCCTTAAAGTCATTTTGCCGAAATATTGAGAGTAGCCATTTTGTTTGTAATATTTATAAATGTTTTGAAATGAAATTTAATCAAAATCGTTTAAGCTGATTTTGAGAAAATCAACTTTTTCTCTTTTTGACCTTCAGTAAACTACCCTTAATTTTAGGGTTAGATATCCAATTCCAAAATCTCCTCAGCGCAACCCTATGAAAACCCTGGATACTAAGTTTTAGCCTGATCGGTAAAATAGTTTAGGCTCTAATCGAAGGTACAGACAGACGGAAATTCAAAAATAACTTTTTCTGATTCAGGGAGTCATGAAACGTCAAGATTCATCAAAATCTCGAGTTAAATTTTTTTTGACGATCACAATACTTTCTCTACCTGTAATATACTGAGAAAGTAAAAAACTAGAGGTAAAAATGTGAAATAAAGGCATTAGTTTTTTCGAACTTCAGTGAAATGAATTTTAGAGATACTATTCCTGAGTTCCAAAATCTAACGCTATAAATTAATGCACCCTCTTTATTTTATGCGCTCCTTCTTACTACCAGCTCGGATTGTTCTTATGTTAAAAAAAATGTGTTAGGGATTATAAAAGTAGAATTTAGAGTGAATGGATCCTCATTAGCGTGGAGTGTGAGTTAGAAATCATTTAGGGAAGACCAACCCAAATATACCCGACTTAGATTCGAATCCTGACCTCTCCTTCACCTTCAAACCAGACTAGATGAAACTTAAATCTAGTACATGGTGTGGGCTTTGATTTTTATTATTTTAAAATTTAGCTTGATTGTTACCGTATTTAAGTTATTAGAATGGTCGAGCATAAGACTAGTAAATGCTGGTTCTGTTCAGGGTGATTCTAATGAGTATATTTGATATTTATCTTTGAGCTTGTTCAAATAGCCAATTAGTATATATATGGGTGTTAGGCTTGGATGTTAATTATTGGACGTACTGACCTAGATTAAGTTAGTTTGCAACTTGTATGGTAATATAATATTAACTTAGAAATTACACGATAAAAACTTAAACAAAACAAACTTGTAAGTTAAATATATAATCACTAGCCACTACCAAACAGGCCAAATCGTTTAACTGGATCGATATATGAGTTTTTTAGGTTCCTTTAGGTGGTAAGAGACGTTGTATTGGTATTATTGAGGGATGATAGTAATTTGGTAGATGAGTTATCTTAGGTGAGCTGATATCAGTAAAAACTGAGTGCTAAAACAAACTATAGCCTTAGAAATTGTCTAAGAACATTCGTTAGAAACATACAAATGTAGACCCACTTCTATGGTGGAATTTTCTAAGGCCGGAATGGGCAACACTATCACCACTCGTCACAAGTGGTATATTGACCATAAATCCTTGCCAAATTTGAGTTTAACATCTCTCACAATAAAATAAACTTATTCCTGACGGCATGTGCTAGCTTTAACTTGATATTTCCTGCATATATTTGGAATCATTCGCTTTTTGAATGAGTCATTGACGCGACACTTCCATTCAATACTCCCCTCCACTACTTTTACTATCACTTCGTTTTATCACTGCCTTCAGTTTGAGTCTAGACTAGGGAAGAACTATATGTTTACTTCATCACGGGAATGGGGAAGAAAAAAGTCAAAATTTCTGGATTAGGATGTGGGGATGGGAAATTATAAAAATTATATTCTTGAAATAATTTTAGATTAAAATCATATTTTGATTACTATTCAGACGTCTGTTATCTTACAAGTTGTTGATCTTGCAGTTGACGATGCAAAGATAGCTTACCCCTATCTTTCCATCCCTCCTACACACATACTATCCTATATGTCCTTTCTCTTACACTCAAAGAAGCTTTCACACTTAACAACCACCCCTTTCCCCCCTAACAACCCACACATAAACTGTTTACTGTCGTACAATACTCACCAGAGCTCCTTCCTCCTCATACAGCTTGAATAAACATATTTAGTTTTTACATGGTGTGGCAAAATTCACTTCTCATTCGCCACACTTGTGGCTACACTGAAAACATATTTGGCCACCTCTGGTATGAGGCGCCACCCTCGCAATTAACTAGTCTGCCGGCTACGGTAGGATTGGGGTCGCGTGTACTAAGGGTGGTTTTTACAAAATGACGTTCCACACTATATCCACGTGAATGTGAGTACACATACTCAACATTCAAAATTTCCTCATCCATAAAACATTAAAGTAATTAGTTAATGTGAAATAATTTTACCGGGTGAAATAAATATTTGTACAGAGGTGCTCCCATCCTGATATTAATATGTTTAGGGGTAGTTTAAGATGTCCTGCAAAGTATGAATGTTTATAATATTATGTTCAACACAAATTATATTCACTATCAACATTAGTCCAATAGCTAGGAATGATTAGGGCAAGTTTAAAATTCATGTTGTTCACAATATATATTAGCGCCTTTATGCAGGGCGTTTCTAAACTCTTTACCAAAACTTAAACGACAGCATCTGTGAGCAGAAAGAGACAAAAAATTCTGGTAAAACATTGTCCGTAAAATTAATCTTTTATTACTAAATGAAAGTTGAAGTCAAACAAAACAACGCTGCGAGTATGCAGCTATAAGTACGTACGTGTACATCAAGTTGCATATCGTTAGGGGTAAAAAAGTTTCCGAAGGGTGAGAGCTGGTCAAATGCAACTGAAGGACTGTGATTTGTGTTAAGAAAGGGAGTTTTGATCACCTGCTGTGATGTGCCCGCCTAATGATATGCAACTTGTTGTACACGTACGTACTTACAGCTGCGTGCTCCCGGCGTTATTGCGTCTAACTTCAATTTACATTTAGTAATACAAGACAACTTTTCCGAACATTTTATTACAAGGTTTTCCTCTTTTTTTTTAACAAGCTTTTCTTCTTTATTTCTACCAACAAATGTTGTAGTTTAAGTTCCTAAAGAGAGATTAGGAATACCCTCCTATGTATATTTGAACCTAAACTTTCTCGTCACCAGAAATGAAGTACATCGCAAACCTTATACCCCGCGATTAAGATGTGAGCTGTAAGTTAGCTAATAAGAAATTAATCAGCGTAGGGAGAGAGAGAGAATGTTAAAGCCATTTTGAAAATAAGTGGTGGGAAACCACTCCTTATTACACCAAATCAGGATTCGAACTATGACTTTTCCATCCACGGTGGTTAGATAAAGATACGTTAAGTCTACTCGGCCATATTGTTCAAGTTTCAGTAAGTGGCGTAACCGCCATCAGTGGATACGTGGTCAGTAATATTGTCCAGTACACCAGTTACAGTAAGTGATTGAGTCCCGGATAGGTGCACCTGGATTATTTTCTCCTCGGATAGTTTCCGTCTCTCCCCTCACGAAAATGCTGTTATACTTCCTTTAAATTCTAGCAGCCTCATCATTATCACATTCGTATGAATATGCGGATAGTCCGGACGGGTAGTAAGACGCACCCGCATGATAAAAATAAATACATAGAATATAAAATATTTTATTTTCTCAGAGTGTACTGAAAAGAATCGATGCAAATGAATGGCCGCCACCGGTGACGCAAAGGATTAAATTCCTCTGGAAGCGAAAAATGTATATTTCTTTTTCTCCCACTGACGATATAAAGAGCGGCGGACTAAATAAACTTCATTTGTAGCAATTTGGGAATGTTGAGATTGGTAGAGGGGTGGGGGGTGGGGGGTGGAGGTGGGGGAAGGGCGGGGTTTGGTGTAGGAGATGAGTTGAGTTGATGGGGACACTTCCCTCTGATAATGAGAAAGTTCTAGGAGTATAGACACGAGATAGATAAGAAGGAAAAGATGGTCGAGAGAAAAGGAAGGCGGGAAAAAATATAAAGTAAAGTAAGCAAGGGAGCAAGAAAGAGAGAGGTTTTAGGGTTGGGGAGGGGGAGGGGGGGGGAAGAGTCAAAACGCGAGGGCTTCAAAAGATGGAGAGAAACCTAGATAAAATCCAAAAAGAAGAAAAGCCATGTATAAAAGGTGAGCATGATGGGATGTTGGAATAAGAGGATTTGGGTATTAAAAGGGTATTTGAAGTCAAGTACTACATTAAGTTTGATTTGAATTAAAGAAGGGTGGGATACCATGTAATATTTTTACTACCAGAGATAAGAAATGATAACTTTTAAAAATAGCTAGAAATCCCAGAGGAGGCTAATATTTCAAGGTAAGCTAGCAATTGTATAAACGAGTATATAATCCAAATTCACGTTTACTACGTCGCCATAAAGTAGTGTACATTTAAGAGCCCATCCAACGACCGATTAACTGGGAAATAACTTACACTATTTTGCTCAAACAATAAATCGCATCGATAAGTGGTTTTCAGAACATTTCACTTGACAACAATAAAATTGGAATCAGTTTAGGTTTTTTTCATCATTTCAAAATGGTTATCTATATATTTTGGTATATTTAAAAAAAAAAGTTTTCTTGTCAAATCATAGAACTTTTATCGTGTGAGCAACCAGAAACCATAAAATATCTACATTCAAAATTATGAACAGTTTCTAAATACATATAACAGCACTCTCGCAAGAAACAAAGTAACTTATCAAGAGAAGGAATTTTAATCGTGCAAGTAACACTTAGCAACAAAATTTTTATATTAAAATCTGAAATACGGGATTGCGAAACCAGATAAATTTAATACTGAAGTGAATTTTGAAAAGTTTAGCGAAAGTTATTATTATAGACTGAAATTGAATTTATAAACATAGCTACCAACCACCCAGAACTAATTTTATTCTTAGCCCAAAGAATAGCCACTATATATATATACAATTATAGTGGTAATAATTTAGACCATAATATAAGGTAATAAAATACTTGCAAGGACAAATGGGGAACAAATGAAACATTTTGAGTTACAATCCTTAACAAACTAGGAACCAACGATCACAACCATAAAAATGTCAATTTTCAAAGGTTGGGGGTAGAGTTGGCTCCCCCAATGTAAACTTATAATAATAATCCTAAACAAACTAAGATAAAACGAGTGCAATAATAACACTTTTTTAAATGGGAGGCCAACTTCATGGACGTCTTTCCTATTCATTGGTTGAAGTACCGTTTTCGTAACATGTTTGAGTTGGACCGGGAACCCAGAGCGTGGATCACGAACCCCGTCTTCGTAACATGTTCGAGTTGGACCGGGAACCCAGAGCGATGGATCACGAACCCGGGCCAAAGCCCTAGCATGACGTACGGTTGATTACAGTAAACTTTGTTTTATCTCGTCATCTTGTCATACAATATCCGCTACAGGCTCTTATCCTTTTATTCAAGATACGCGGGTTATGTGTATAATATTATGTCTATACTAAATGATAAAATAAAAATAGTTTACATGAAAGACATATATTTTCGCTGATGTTAATGTTAGTAAAATTATTATTTGGAAACATTTTACTATGCTTTAAACACACAAAATTATCAATTTCAAAACAAACGAAGTCATGTTAGTAAAATATAATAAGTATCATGTGTTTAAAGTGGCAATAATATTTTAAAAACAAATACCCTTTCTTTGATCAAAAAATATAGTAACAGTCCAATTATTTTAAATGAACAGATTTTCAAAAATAAACTTAATAGTGTAATTCCTTCAAATTAAAATACATCGTTTCAATATTTTGTAAATTTTACATGAGTACTTTTTAAACCAAAGCGTTGTATTTCCAGTACAAATGTTTAAATAAAGACTTTTCTCAGGATAGGCAGAACTGGAGATCTGCATCAAACCAATCTAAGTATTGTTGGAAAACGATGAAACAGTTCTTCTTTAAAGTTTTTGAAATTTAAAAAATTAACTATTAAATCTCATTAAAATATTTTTTCAGCCCTTTACATAATTCCCTGAAACAAGTATATTAGAATATATGTATAGAAATATTAGCCCCAAAATTTGCATTAGGTTATTTTTCAGTTAATACAGTTTTTGATATAAGGGTTATTTAACGATCTAATCCAAAGGATAGATAAAACACACCCTCATTATAGTGAAAGGGGGATGAGAAAACTACAATAATCACAAAATGTGGATATAACACCTTATGGACCTTATTAGGTTCAAACCTTGACCTACCAGTCATTGGCGATAGTTTATATTGTGAGCCTGATGCCTTTAACTGCATGACCAATGATATAGGAAAGCCATGTTCATAATGAGTGATATACATTTTGGTAGTATAAGCTCACACTACAAAAGATTGAAAACAATTTTGAGAACTTATCCAAAATTCTATTGAAAATTAATGTAAAACAATTTTTTTGAAAATAACCAAAGTACCGCCCTGTTTGGAATATAACTCTGTATCCGAATTTAAAGTCTAGCTACACAGCTAACTCTGATCAAACAAATATATTTAAAAGTACTCTGTGTGGAATCCAACCCTGGTACCCCATGTAAAAGTCAAGTCACACAGTCAACTCTGTAAAATCAACCCTCCAAGAAATAGGTTGGCGTGTTCTTAAACTATTCCCATTCAACAGGCTGTATGTTTCTTTAGTCGAAACCTCCGGCGGGTCAATCAATACATCCTCTAATGACGTTCATCCTTCGCTTATGGGGCTGACACCCAAAGTCCCAGAGTCTATCAAATAATAGTTCCAAAAACCACCACCGCTAGCGTGCTCGTCTCTTGTTCGGGCTAGGATGTCTCAGTTGCACACTTTACCCGTAATGTCGGACACGTCTCTTCTCGTCTGGTTTGCCGGTCACTGAAAGGTTGGGGTTTGACTCTTGCTCGTGTGGACTGAAGGGGGTTTTCCACGTGTTTTCTGTGGCTGTAAATTCCCTAATTCTTCTACACGCTAATGCGGGTGATTTTAATTTAAAATTCTGTTCTACTCATATCTCTATAGATTAAATCGTTAATAATAATGATTATGTTCTGTAACTAAGGTTGCGTGACCTGGGTAATCAAGCTCACAGAATATGGAATTGGCGGCCACGGGAAAGTTAACGTGAGTGAACTTCTTCAAAGAGCGTTTTATTCAACTCCTTAGGTTAATAACCGCAGTGGTAAACCTAACAATAAAAAAAAAATCCGCCTTGTATTGTTTTTGAGTACTTCACATCTTAATAACTTACAGGATTTTCACATATTTTTACTATTAGGACATGGATGGGGACATTAATAAATTAAAGCAATTGTAGCAGAATTTATGTGAAAGGAGAGTGGTAATCCATTTAATAAGAAATATCTCAACGAGCCTAAACTTGAACTTCCAACTTCTTCGTCATTGGTAAACCTGACTAAAACAGACTGACTCCTTTGGCCGTATATTAACCGGTGAGGTTAACTTTTTTGAAGACTCAATGATTACTAAAATAAAAGAACAGGCTTCATTGCCTTTGGTACATCTGCCACCAACAAGAATAGCTATGAAACATTAGGGAATATTTTAACCTAAAATCCCTCCTCGCTTTAAGAGTGAATGTGTCTATTTCTTATTTTTTATGTGTCACTTAACATATTGGGCCTCTTAAATTACCTTATTTAATAGGAAGTGCTTCATTCCTTAATCTTCTTATAGGCGTAGCTATCAAGTACAAATCTACTCACATCTATTTGTTTTAACCCACCTCAGTGGCGTAGTTGGCTAACTCGCTAGGTTCGTGTTGAGCTAGACTGCCCAGGACGGGGAGATCGAGGTTCAAATCTCGCTCGGGTGTACTGAGGGTGGTTTTTCATAAATGGATTTCCCCTAGCCCTACAGGCAAATGCGGACTCACTTCCTTTACATTCAACCTTCCCAATTTCTAACCCACAAGTGTAATTAGTACTTAAGAATATAACCCGAACGGGTAGTAAAACACGGTGCTAAATAATTAATTAACTCTATTTAGGAGGGAACGTTAGACAAACGAACTCTCTTTCTAGCTTTGAAACAATCCCATAATTACAGCTTCAACTTCACGTCGTACAACTGTCTATATTATACTTTACGAAACATTGGAACAAAACTAGTGAAATTGTTTGACCATATTTTTAAAAAAAACACAACAACATTAAAAAAAAGAGTGTGAATCTAATTCCTCTGTTAATATGCCGTGAGATGGGCTCTTAAGTGAATCAAAATTCAATAGTATAAGCCTCTTAAATATTATAATAATAGTATAAACTTGACAGTGGTGCGAGTCTGACATCAGCACCAGTTTGTAATGTAATCACTGATGACGTGGGCGACGACACCAGAACCGGGTCCTCCTTTATTTTCTCGCCGCAGGGGCGGAGAAGAAATAGTATCCGGGCGTCGGTCTTCCGGAGTTGAGGAAATGGGAGATATTTACTATAGAAAGCTGGTGGCGGGCGAGCGTGTTCAAATTGACATAGGTCTTGAAGACGCCTTTTGTGAGAGGTGATGACCTTGTTTGACTCTACTTTGTAACCCGTTAAGGTGGGGTGGAATAGAAAGCACGTTAAGGGCAGTGTTTTTGCAGTTTTTATAACGAAACTTTTTTTTTGATAAAAATAATTCAAATATTTCTTCTGTATAAGCATAAAGTTTAATTTTCTTCACATGGTAAGGTCAAAAGCTCTTGTATAATTGTCAAGGTTGTCATGGAATTTAATGACAACTTTTTATTTTTATTTAAAAGGTGTCTCATTTAATGCCACTATGCTCATGTAAAATATTAAACGACTGTTGATATCACCATTTGAAGAAAATTAAACTCAAGGTTTTACTAGAGTTATATTTTATATATTTTGGCTAAAAAAGTTTTTATATAAAAACGGCAAAAACACTAACCTTAACTCGTGCTCCCTACATCCCCCACCTTACATTATTTGGGGGGGTGCGTGGTCCCCCTAGTGAGAAGGCAAGCCAATAAACTTGGGTGAGTTTCTAACAATAAAAGACGGGGGTTCTCAACCAAATCATTAGTAGATACTGCTAGACTTACCTCAGTTAAACACACGTCAGATAGAAATCAATGGCGTGTGTGCTGGGTATTAATAAACTGGCTGCTTAGCATTGTACACGAAGCTATAATCCTCTTCAAGATTACCACCCATACCTCCAAGGACTCGGCCCGCAACATCAGCAAGACTTCAGCAAAGAAAGATTTACACCGAATATCATCTCTGAGGGAACATGTTTTATTGGGAAACATCATCATCAGTCTCTCTTTTTCGTGTGTTCAATCTTTCCTCAGAATAATGTAGGACAGGTTTTGCAGAACTGTTACGTTGAGGTTGGCAGTAACTCCTTCTCTCCTCAGCACACCACCTTCTCTCCTCAGCACACCGCCTTCAAACACAATCGAAAACGAGTAGATTTGGCAAAGGTTAAGCTAAAGAGAGCGAAGATAAAACTTTCTCTTAAGACCTCCATCAGAGGTGATATTGATCTGACCCACCTCCTCCCTTTTCTTTAGCAATAAGTCTTACCAACCGTTTGGGTTACACGATTGTAAAGGATTCCCACTCTTTCCACGCAAATGTTTGTACATATTTTCAGAACTTTCCTTTTCTCATCCTCCATTGTTGTAGTTAAATCTGGTTTATCCGGATGGGTAGTAAGAAGTGGTGAAAAAATAAAAGTGTTATGAGATGTTAATAAAATAATATAAGGATGTTTAACTATTTAAGTGGTGACACAACAACTTCATATCCCTGTAGGCTATACCAATTTAATATGACTCGACGTTGAGAAAGGCGGTTATAAACACACCTTTACATTAGCAATTACTCCACAGTGTTTACCAACTTGGATTATTGTGTCTCAGATACACATCAATATTATTGGGTACCTAGTGTAGTTGTAGCAGTAAATTAGGAATAAACCAATTACCACAACTCAGTTGGTAATTATTTTCTAAACCACTAATTAACTACAACCAAGCTAGTATTAATTCTTAAAGACAGTTTATCGACTCTCATATTTAATGAACGTTTACAAAGGGTGTATACTGATCACATGATAGTCAAAACCACCTAGTGTATAAAATAAAACATTTTTTTTTTACTAAATCCAGAGGTGCACCCCTTCCTCGCTGGGCACATAATATCTGGTATGCTAGTGACGAGGTGTGGGTTCTAATCCCAGCCAGGTGTACTTAGATGGCCTTTCATAAACGGGATCTCACTATATTGCCAAGCAAAGGTTGGTACTCTTACTATATTATTATTATTATTATTATTATTATTATTATTATTAGCACCGCGTCTTACTACCCGCTCGGGTTATACGCACTTACGCTAATGTGTAATGGTAGGGTGATTGTGAGATGAAATGGAGGACCTACA
Organism: Timema bartmani; assembly: GCA_902151455.1. NCBI lineage: Eukaryota > Metazoa > Arthropoda > Insecta > Phasmatodea > Timematidae > Timema > Timema bartmani. Next base: position 90,817 of record CABFWB010001835.1, read on the forward strand.
GTTTAACGTGGGATCCGAACCACGGTGGAGGCCTGGCATTCCTCACATTCACAAGTTGTGATTAATACACGTCTTGTCAGAGGTGAAGGAAGGGTTTGGCAATCAGATAAATCTGTGCCGGGACCGAGGATTGAACCCCGGACGCTCAGCACAGAAGTCTGACACCTTACCCCTAGACCACTAGGTCACCTTACATTTACTATAAAATAATGCCTTACTCATCCTTAACCCATTAGTGCAAATAGCCAAGAGAGGCAGAAAAAAAATCAGGCTACTTTTTCGTTAAAAAGCGCATCAAGGGAACAAAATGTAACATAAGCACTTAATACTATCTTACTAGCATAAGCACTTAATAATATCTTACTAACATAAGCACTTAATAATATCTTACTAACATAAGCACTTAATAATATCTTACTAACATAAGCACTTAATACTATCTTACTAACATAAGCACTTAATACTATCCTGCTAGCATAAGCACTTAATACTATCTTACTAACATAAGCACTTAATACTATCTTACTAACATAAGCACTTAATACTATCTTACTAACATAAGCACTTAATACTATCCTGCTAGCATAAGCACTTAATACTATCTTACTAACATAAGCACTTAATACTATCCTACTAACATAAGCACTTAATACTATCCTGCTAGCATAAGCACTTAATACTATCTTACTAACATAATGACCATTAAAAAATCTACGGCTTCATTTCTGGTCTTGTAATATGTTTCAATGGCATTTGTTGGACTAAGATTGCAAATGGAAATGAGACCCTCAAAATCTGGTAAGTGCATTTCAATAAAAGATTCTATAGATAATATTAAATTGGAAGTTAGGAAAAGAAAAAGAGTCAGGAAATGAATGCTATTATTCGGTCAGTAAGTTGTTATTAACTCGCCTGCTGTCCAGAAATCTAAAACTCAAAATATACAAAACAATAAATTTTCCGGTTCTTTATGGTTGTGAAACGTAGACTCTTACCTTACATGACGAAAACAAATTTAGGTTGTTTGAAAACAAGGTGTTTAGGAAATATTTGTTCCAAAAAGGTATGAGGGTACTGGGGGTGGTAAAGGTTACATAGGGAAGAGTTACATACCCTGTACTCACCACAATACAATGTTAGGATAATCAAGTCTCATAGATTACGGTGGGCAGGACATGCAGCGTGAATGGGGGATTCTATAACCGTGTTCAGGGTATTGGTTGGCAAACCCAATGGGAAGATACCATTGGGAAGACCTAGACGGAAATGGGAGGATAACATTAGAATGGACCTGAAATAAATAGTGTGTAATGAGGTGGACTGGATAGATCTAGCTCAAGATAAAGATAAGATTCACTGAGGTGGACTGGATAGAACTAGCTCAAGATCAGGATGAAGGGCATACATTTGTAAGTGCGGCGATGAACTTTTGAGCTCATATTGCCATAGAGTAAGTATAGTAGATTAAATATTTACTCAAATGAAGATGTAATATCGTTCCGCGATTGAATATTACATCATAAACAACATTTTTAGTTTTTTGGGGGGCCGCCACGATAATTTTCAGTAACCAAGTATTCCTGCACCTTTTTTAGCTAGGGGCTAGCTGTCAACAAATTTTCAGCTTCCTAGCTCTTCTGGGCCTCAAAAATATTTCTAGTTTGGTTTTTTAGAAACTCTCCTCTATTTTGGAGGCCCCAATGGAAATCTTCAGTCACCAAGTATTTTTGCATCCTATTGGGCTAAGGACTACCTGCCTTAACATTTTCAGCTTCCTAGCTTTATTGGACTTTAATAATATTTAGACTTTGTTTTTCTGGAAACCCCCCACTCTCCCCATTTTAGTGTCCTCTTTGGAATCTTCCGTCAACAAATATTCCTGCACCCTTTTGAGTTAGGGGCTAACTATCTGATGCAAAATTTCAGCTTCTTAGTTCTTATGAGCATCGAGATTTTTTAGATTTTAGTTTTTAGAAACCCCTTCCCCGCCCCCAGTTTTAGGGCCCTTATGGGAATTTATGCTCATAATTTATTCCATTACCCTGTTGGGCTTGTGGCTGCAAAATTTTACCGATCGCGCTAAAATTCAGTATCTAGATTATTCATAAGTCTCCCCAAAGTTTTTTTATTTGTCATTTCAACACTAAAAAATAATATTAATTTGTCTAAAAGGGAAAAAAAAGGGAAAATCAATTTTTTTGATTTTAACATAACAAACAAAATTAATTTCAGGGTACTTTACATTAGCAGACATCTCTAGCTTGGATCATATCCCCGCAACCCTTTAAGATATAAACATATGTAACGTAAAATATCAAAGTTGTAGGACCGTAAAAAAATAAAATATTTATTTTGGGTCTAGCCTAAAAAATATTTATATTAAACCAATAAGTTTCCAAGCTATAACAAATACACCTTTTAAATTGAGGTCTGTGAAATGGATTGAAAACTTCCATAACTAACACACTCCAGGTAATTAGAAATGTCTTTAAATTATAAACTCCAAAATGAGAGGTCGGGAAGTGGGGGTGGTCTATCGAAATCTACTAAACTAATGGATAGAATTAGCTACTTATTGGTGAGATTGAGATTAGCAATTTTGTACGGGACACTAAAAATACCCAAAAAATGAATGAACACCAAACCTAAAGATTATCAAAAAGGCGATCAAATTGATAGCAAACCAAGTAGGATCCATAGAGGATACCTTTGGTTACTCAAGTTGTAAATTGACAATGTGAATTGTTATGCTCTTTGGTGAAGAGTGATGTGCTTTTACTTTACAATGTGTTTCTACAACAGTTTATATTATTTCTTTATGCTCTTTGGTGGGATGAGTTCATTTTTAGTTGAAGGAGTGAGAACGTCTGTCCAGGGAACTGTAGGTACCATTTATTTCAATATGTTTCTGTAACAATGTCAAATATTTCGTGTATGCTTCTTGGTTAGATGTGATGTTTGTTTTTGCATTGTGATTCTTTAATAATGTATGTTATTTACGATCATATTTCATGCTATAAACAAAGTCTCCATTTTTAGGTAAAGGAATGAGAAAGTCTATGTGGTGCACCGTACAATTTATTTTAAAAACCGAAGAAGATTAAAAACGTTTTGGTAGAAATTCGGTAATCATTATCACAAAGGAATTTCTTCGCGTTTATAAATATAAAGATATCAATGTACTTATGTTCTTTATAGGATATAACATACTTTTCAAATTATTTTAAAAACATATTAGATTAGTAAATGAAGTTAATCTGTTGAATCACACCAGAAATGGACAAAAGTCTCTCCAGCATGTGGAGTTGTAGTGAACGAAAACATTTCTCTCCATTTCACACCTAACTTCAATAACATTTCGGCTTGGTAACACATTTGGTGCGAAACTAAACGTACCCTTTATTTCATGAGTCCCCCTTTAAGAAGTTCTCCCTTTCACTGACAAAATGTCATGTTTGTTCAAAGTTCTTCAGTCAGTAGAACAAGTGGGAATACTGATCCTATGGTCTCAGACCCGTGACAACATCATTAGTGGGTTCAACTCACTCCAGTCGACATTTTTTCTCATCGATCTTCATTGTTTTGCCAACCGGTGGTTTGTTTACAGAAAACATAGATTCTAGGCTTTAAAAAAAATACTACTAATATTTGTGATGTAGAAAAATAGCCTAATGCTTTACCTTACAAGTTTTTCAAAGTATACAAAACAAACATGCTGGTGAGCAAATATGGAGGTGAAAGAATAAACTAAAGAAATCTCATCAACAAGGTGTGCCTGTGTTTGTAAAAGGTAAGGAGATTCTTTTGTTTCTAAATTGTTTGACGCAAGCTAATTTTGAGAAATGAGCTATTTAATTACTTAGTAGAGAAACAAATTAAACTTTCTATGGAAAATCAAATTTGTTTTGGGATGGACAAGAGATTTAATAGAAAATGTGACCCAAACTGGTGGGATTTAGGTATTAATGTCATGCTCATTTTGTCAGGTTTGCCACTGATTAGGAGGTCGGTTTTCGAATCCCACCCGGTGGTAGTGAGGGTAGTTTATCCTAAATATTTTCCCACAATTTTTTTTAATGTCGTGTTTTACTGTTTGTTCAAGTTATATACATATATGATAGCTACTCTAATGGGGTAGGGATGAGGGATGAATCATTTTAGAGGTATTATACCCTAATTTGCATGGAAGGAAAGTGGGAAACAATTTAGGGAAAACTACCCTCAGTAGATCACACACCAGTTTTAACGGCCGCATAGTCTAAGGAGCTATTCTCGCAATATACTATACTGCCAATGATGGGGAGATTTTGTTTCGATCCCGGTCAGCTGTACTAAAGGTGAATTTTCCTAAAATGCTTTACCACTCTCCACGCAAATGCGGGTGCACTTCCTCTAAATTTAACCATCCTGATCCCTAACCCATTATCGTAATTATTAGTCTACTATACGTGTAACCTGAATGGCTAGTAAGGCGTGGTAGTAAAAAATTAAAAAGTAGACCTGACCAAGATTTGAACCCCAACCTCCCCGTTTTCAGCAGCAAGCCTAGCACCAGGGTGACGCCTTAGACCATTCGGCCAATGAAGCGAGTTTTTAAATCCTTCCTTCATGTAAAATTGAATACACTTCTATACAATTTTCATCCCGCCTCCCTAATAAAGAGGCGTTTTTAATATACATGTAACGAAAATGGATGTATAAAACATGGTGTACATTTTATTTTAAATATTATAGAACATAATATTATGCATTTAAAAATCGGTTATTGAAACATTAATTTTTAAAGTTTATTTTATTCTCCCCGTGTAATAGAAAGGTTTTCTATAAAACCTTGAACTCTATTTTTTCTTCCTAAGTTTTTGTGCTTGAAAAAGACAAATGGTTGCTACTGATAATCAATATACTCACAATAAAATAAGGAGCATATAAAGTAGCTCTTGAGATAAATAAAACCACTCATTGCTATATAAAAACAAGTGGTACTTAACAACTAGATAATATCGTCGTCAAAGAAAAGTTGTCGGGGACAGAACCATAATAAAAGATCGATCGTTCACTGTGTCATTCATTGTTAGGTAAATAATGATGGTTTGCAATATATCATTTCTATAAAAGTGTTAATGGTGAAGTTTTTGTGTTCAATATAATGTTTGGACCTTAAACGTTTGATTTAAAAATAAATTGTACGGAGCTCCGCACGGACTTTCTCGCTCTATTGTTTAACAATGGAGATTACTACTTAAAACTCATAATATGTGTGAAATGAAATAATGTACACTAGCAAACCCAAGTATAGATTGCGCTATACTTACGTAAACATTTTTTGAGTTCCGGTTTTAAATTTTATAATTTTATTTTTAAAGAATTAATGCCCTCATTTGTATGTTAATCTAATAAAAAAATATCGTTATTGGGTCCATAATGGTCAACACTTCGTATTAAAATTTCAACTTCCGATTAAAATTTTAAGATTTTAGTAGGTGTTGCACATCTTCAGGTCAACGCAATGCTTTTAAATTCCTCATTTATAAATTTTGACCAATAAAATAGCTAAATCTTGACTATTGAATCTAAAATGATAGAGACAGATCATTGTTGTACAAATATTTCCCCTAAAAGGTTGAAAAAAGAGAATATACCATTTTGAAAGACCTACTTATTTCTTACTCTATGGCATTAGAGAATTATTACGTTTAAACTTAAGTAGTATCTCTTTACAACTAAAGCTCACAAAATTGTATTAATATATATGCAAATATCTTAGAAACTATTGGTTTTATAAAAATATATTTTTATAAAAGTTTTTATTTTTAATACTACTACAATTTTGCAATGTTAAGCTATTTTTAGTATCTCAAATATTTGCGGAGATACGGAAATTTCAGCTTCTGTAAAGTACCCTAAAAGTCATTTTCATAGGAAAATGAAAATAGCCAGTTTATTTATAATATTAATCGACGCCTAGATACGAATTTTAATCAAAATCTTTAGAGCTGATTTTGAGAAATTAGATTTTTTCTCTTTTCGCTTTTTACTAAACTACTCTTAATTTTGATGTTAAAAGACACACAGACAGACAGCATTGCAAATACCACTTTTTAGGGTTCGGGGGATCATGAGACGTCGACATCCTTCAACATTTCGCTTTAGATTTTTTTACGGTCGCAATACTTTACTTTTAGTGTTTGTAAAGTTTAAACATATATATATTTATATATATATATATTTATATATATATATATTTATATATATATATTTATATATATATTTATATATATATATTTATATATATATATATTTGCGTATAGCTTGAGAATTATTGGTTTTATAAAAATATATTTAGAATACAATATTTGTTTTATAAATATATCTACATATTTTCAATGATAAGTAATTTCATATCTCAAATAGTTTCGGAGGCATAATAAAAAATGAGAATTTACGCATCTGAACCAAAGCCCTTAAAGTCATTTTGCCGAAATATTGAGGGTAGCCATTTCGTTTGGAGTATTTATAAATGTTTTGAAATGAAATTTAATCAAAATTGTTAGAGTTAATTTTGAGAAAATCGACTCTTTTCTTCTTTTGCTCTTCAGTAAACTACCCTTAATTTTAGGGTTAGATATCCAATTCCCAAAACCCTTCAGGGAAATCCTATGAAAACCCTAGATACCAAGTTTCAGCCCAATCGGTAAAATAATTTAGGCGCTAGTCGGTGGTACAGACAGGCAGACAGAATTCAAATTCAAAAATAACTTTTTTCAGATTCGGAGGGGGAGGGGGGGTCATGAAACGTCGAAATTCATTAAAATCTCGAGTTCGATTATTTTGACGATCACAATAATTTCTCTACCTGTAAGATAGCGAGACAGTAAAAATAAATTAAAATTATTTGTATTCTCAAATATAGCTAATTTTCACACTCACTTATGCAAAAACACTAGATTAGTTCAGTAGACATAAAATATGGGAACATTTTTCTTGCATCAGGGAGCACGCGGACTAGACGTCAAGCTCGTCTGGTGTTGATGGGGAGGGGCAGTCGTGGTTCATATCCCGCCCGGGTGTACTTAGGGTGGCTGTTATGTCTGTTATGTCCTCAAATTTATAATAACAGTTTAAGAAATAGAATGGTAGATTATTCGGAGGAAATGTACTCTCATTTGCGTGGCGAAACATTTGTATATCTGCCCGGGATTTGTAACCTAATCTCTCTGATATTGGGAACCCCCTAAATACGAGTACATGTCACCCGTTTCTCGTGTTGGACTGGACTGCCGGAGATGGGGAGATCAGGGTTCGATACTAGTCGGGTGCACTGAGGGTGTTTTTCCCAAATGGTCTTACACTCTCCATACACGCAAATACGAGTGCATTTAAAGCCTTCTTAGTCCTTAACCCATTAGTGTAATTAGCACATAGGCGTATAACCTGAACAGCTAGTAAGACACGGTGCTAAACAATAGGGTATATATATATATATATATATATATAATGATGCCTACTTAGGGGTGCAGGGTAGTGTAATTAATTTAATTTGTAAGTTGTATGATAAGTTAATATAATAATTTGGTTAAAAAAATGTACCTTAACTAAATCAGCCTACTAAAAAGTATATATACATTTTTTTTTTTTTATTATTTATATTTAATAATCTCATAAACGTTTTCTTTCACATAATGATTTTTTTTTTTTTAAATATCGGAAATTAAGTTCCCGTGACTAAAAATATCGGTGTTCAAAAATGATCATCTTTCAATAAAACTTCACAGCAAAGAACTGATGAATATTTTTAATATTTTCATCATCATCCCCCCCTCTCATTCGTCCCTATTGCCACACCCCGCTGGCTTCAGGCGTGCTATTCCAATCTACAATGCATCACTTGGTTCACAAAGGATCGACGAAACCTTTTCCTCCCTTTTATCCTAGCTTTTTATATCTATTTCAAAGAAAATCTAAATGTATTGGTTCATCGAAAAGTGCGTGCGCATGCATGAATTCATTGTGTCTACATGCGTGTGTGATAGAGGAATTCTCTGTGTGTGTGTGTGTGTGTGAGAGAGAGAGACAACACACAGCTATTCCCCCCCAACCCCCCATCACTCAACCGCTAGCTCTAATTCAATATCTATAAACTGTACGGAAAAATCCAGCAATGCCTTTTTTTTTTTTTTAATATTTTTTT
>CABFWB010001835.1:102814-120632 GCA_902151455.1 Timema bartmani
ATATTTAATTTTTTTTTTTTTTTTTTTTTTTTTAAGTTTAAAGTTCTTCCTTTCAATCTTCTGGTGCATCATGGAAAATTGTTTTCAAATTCGTAGGGAGAAAATAGGAGTGGGATGAGGTGAATAATTGGCGCAAGAGGTGTTCAAGCTAAGGTCTAGAGGGTTCTAGAATGGATTGTTTGAGATTGGCGATGCTAGGGGGGACGAGGTTACTTCCAATTTGACTAATGGGAGGTATCATCCTTGCCACCCGGGACATGATTAAGAGCTTTTATACTTCATCGAGAGGTACACGAGCGGGAAACAATTTTCATTTGGGTCTTTACTTTATCTGGACTCCTCGGATAGAGAAGTATTGTGATCGTAAGAAAATAGATTTTGAGATTTTGATAAATGTGGACGTTTCATGATCCCCTGATACCGAAAAAAGGGGTTGCCGCGATGTCGTCTGTCTGTAGCTCGGCCTAGAGCAGAAACCTTTTTACAGATTGGGTTAAGACTTTGTATCTGGGGTTTTCATAAGGTTCCCCCGAGGGGTTTATTAAAATTAAATATCTAACCTCTTAAATCAAGGGAAGTTTACTGAAGAGTAAAAAGGAATAAGATCGATTTTCTCAAGATCAGTTGTAACGATTTTAATTAAACTTTGCTTTTAGGCGTTCTTCAACATTACAAACAAAATAGATACTCTGATTTTCATAAGAAAATTAATTTAAGGATATTTGACACAAGAAGAAATTTCCAATTGATCATATTTCATCATGTATTTCAGTTAATAAATAAGCTTTCATTGTCAATTTGTAGTCACATTAAAAATAAAAATATTTTATTTGAAATAAATTTTTATAAAATTAATAGTTTCTATATTATAAGAGAACTATATATATATATATATAGAGAGAGAGAGAGAGTACTTTGAAATATAAACTGATTGCTATGCTCTTTGTTTGACACAGATATTCCTCAATGTTTCTGTAACACTGTTATTTTATTTACGCTCCTTGTTGGAGTGTTTCTGCAACAACTTAATATATTGTTTATTTCACAAATTTTATCAAGATTTTGTTAAATGTCACTATTTTAAGATAGAAAGAAAGCATGTGCAGTACACCATATTATTTCTTTTTAAAATTAGCGTATAGTATTTAATAAAAAAAAAATAGACTGAATTTAGATCAAAAACGTAACTAGAATGTTATATATTTTAATAATAAAATATTACATTTTGTAATTTATGGTCACATTAATGGTTTTTTAGCTAATTAAAACTAATTATATATTTTTTTAGTTTTAGTATTTAATAGAGATGAATTTCTTAAATATTGTTTTACTAAACAACTTACACTAAATAATATAAGCTTGAATAACGATATGGTTGAATTTTAAATAGATGTGTCAGCATCCACGTATGGCTTAGAGCTCTCTTTCTTTACGCAAATGCTGATACAAATCACATACATTTTATCTTCCTCATCTCCACCCCATTAGTGTAAATATGTAGATAACCCGGTTAGGTATAAAGTTGCGAGGCACATTCTTCGTTTAAAATGGTTCGCTTAGCATCAAAACTTGTTGAAGATGCTGTGTGGAGAGGGTTAGATTAATGACGTGGTCTACGAAGACCCAACACTATCTCTTTCTCTCCTTCTCTCTCCTTTTCTGTCCCTATCTCTCTCTCTCTTTCACACACATACACACACACACTTTACATACATTCAGGTCCTTTTCACCCGATTGAAGAATTCGCGTGGCCTTCTTAAACACTTAACACGATTTGATTCGATATTTAAAATAGCAAAGTGGGTCAGTAATAGATTAGACATTAGATGACTTGTTGGAGTCACTGACTAAGATACACGATCCAACCACTGTACCAATCACGAAAGGAGCTGCAGTAGCGCAAGTATCAAGAGTTAGCCAATCACGCACTTTCATTGTTTCAGTTGTCTCTTTCATCCACAACCAACCGCGTCGTTTTGTGCTCACGCCAACCTTTTTGTGTTAATTAGCCCACTAAGTGTATTTGTAGATTGTGTGCTCGTCTTGGACGTTAATTTTGTGTACCCGACAATAACCTTTGCTAACAGGTTATGGGCCCAGTCTCGTCGCGATAATTTTCGTGTGTCCACTCGAAGATCGCGAAGCGCGTAACTCTAACGGACGTCGAGTCTCGAAAACTCGTTAGTACACCGCGAAGATGAACGTAAAGTTCGAAGTTTTAAATAAAAAGAGTTACGAAACCTGGAAGCTATAGATGCGTGCAGTTCTCATAAAGAATGATGCATGGAGTGTGTGGAACAATCGTGAAACCAGAAGCGGTTATAGCTGAGCCGGCGACGATTGAAGCCAACCTGAAGGCACAATCTGATATAGTGCTCTCCATGAACCCTTCGGAAACTAAACAGACTAAGGGCTGCGAGACCTCACGAGCAATTTGGTAAAAATTAGAGAGAACATACCAGTCCAAAGGGCCGGCACGGAAGGCTGATTTGTTGAATAATTTGATGTCCATGAAATTACAAGATGACGGTGAGTTGCACGAACACTCTCAATGTTTTTTTCGACACGGTGGATAGGTTGACATAGCTTGAAGTTGACATTAATCAAGAGCTGTTGGCAGTCATGTTTTTGCGCAGCCTACCGGAGAGCTACGAAAACTATCGTTGCGCCATGTCGTCACGTGACGCATTACCACCTATGGAGATGCTTCAAATCAAAGTTGCAGAGGAATTCGACGTGCGCAAGGAAACGAGCTGGAATTCAGCACATAACGTGATGTACGTGGGAAAGTCAGCCGGAAATGATAAACGAGAAAAGCACAGATGGGAGAAATTGGACAAAGACTATGGTGCGAAAAATGACTCGAAAATAAAGTGTTTTAAGTGCAATGCGATTGAACACCGGGCAAAAAACTGCCAGAAGACAAGGAAGTTGAATGAACAATCCACAAAAAACGTCGAAAGTGTATGCCTAGCCGCAACGGACATGTCCAATAACGTTGCATTTCGAATCGGAAATAATGCGTATTGCGTTAGCTGGTGTCTTGACAATGGATGCACGTCTCACATGTGTTGGAATATCGAGTCGTTTGCACAGATCAGTCGGAACTTCGATCACGGAAAGATAAATATCGCGAACGGAACCTGCACGGACATCAAAGGAATTGGTACCGTGTCAATCGGGACGAGCGCGAGCGGAAATAAAAAGGTGATCGAATTAAAAGACACATTGTAGGTACCGGACCTACGTGCTAACCTCATTTCGGTCGGGAAGGCTACCGACAAAGGATACAAAGTGATTTTTAGTGAGACAAAGGCCAAGATCATCGATCAGGATGACAACGTGCTGCTTATCGCGAAACGGGAAAACGGATTATATTATTTCCCGAAGCTGACAGACCAGGAATGCAGGAAAATCTCATGCCCGGATGACGCTGATATTACTCCAAGGAAGAATTCCATTGAGACATATTAATGTTAAATCACTCCGCGAGGCTAACAAGACGGGATCGATTCGAGGAATCAACGATGAAGACATCAACAAAGATGTTCAATGCAATGTTTGTCTCCAGGGAAAGATGTGTCACGCTCCATTTCCAAAGGTTTTGGAGAGAGTGTTGGTACTGGGCGAGCTCATACATTCTGACATTTGTGGTCCAATGCGAGTCGCTTAACACAAAAAAAAACTTTACTTTCCTACTTTCATAGACGATTCTTCAGGCTAGTGTGAAATTCATCGAGCAAAAGAACCAAGTGATGGACGAGTTTGACAGTTTCAGGGCACTCGTAAGCACCCAACAGGGAAAGGCGGTTAAGTGCTTACAGTCAGATAACAGACGCGAATATGTCAACCAACAGTTTGAATAAATGCTCCAAAAACATGGCATTTTGAGGCATCTGACCGTACCTTACAACCCGCAGCAAAATGGAGTTGCTGAGAGGAGAAACAGGACACTGATGGAGATGGCACGCTGCCTTCTATTTAAGTCCAGACTGCCACTGACCTTTTGGATGGAAGCCGTCAACACTGCAAAATTCATACGCAATAGGTCACCAACAAGTAAACTAAGAGCAAGAACCCTGTACGAGGTTTGGTTCGGGAAACAACCGGACGTGTCTAGCTTTAGCATCTTTGGGAGTGAAGTATTTGTCATGGACAGGACGCTGTGCAAGAGTAAGCTATAAGTACGATCGAAGAAAAGCATCTTCGTGGGTTGTAGCTCAGAGTCAAAAGCATACAGGGTATGGCTACTGGAGAGAAGGAAGAGCGAGGTATACAGAGATGCGATTTTCATGGACAGAACTCCGATCCATTCAGTGAAGAGTCGGGAGGACTTCCTAACGCAGGACGACAAGTCTCCAAATTTGTCAAGTTCATCAGTCGATGTTAACGCCACAAAGAATGAAGATCAACACATCATGATCAACCTCTCTGTCAAGAATTGCATCATACGTTCGAAGAGCCATTTCCAGAGGCACGCCACGACGAGTACAAAACCACTGAGGGTTTTCAAGGTTTTCCCCCAGATGGACCATTGAACGCTGTAATAAGAGGTCCAGGAAATCCAAGGGTATTGTGGACCGGACGTCCCAGAAGACCCCCCCAGAGTCCATGCAATGGTGAATCATGTCGTCAAGGACACCTTCATTTTTCTGAGTGAAGTTCCAGTTGCTTGAGCAATGACAAGTAAGTATTCAACTGAATGGATGACGGCCATGACTAGTGAAGTGGAGTAAATTCTCGCAAAGGACACGTGGGATCTGGAGAACAGGTCAAAATCATCAAGGGTGATTGGCAATCGTTTTCGTGCTACGGAATAAGTACGAGACAAACGGCGTTCTGGAGACGCGCAAAGCCAGGATAATAGCGATGGGATATTCTCAACAGTACGGCAGTGATTTTCATGAGAAGTACGCACCAGTCGCACGCCTGGATTAAATACGGTCAATTGTTACATTTGTAGCCCAGAACAATATGCAAATACGTCAGTATGATGGGGATACAGCGTATTTGAAGGGAAAATCGGATGAGGAGGTATACATGGAGGTACTAGATTGGTTTGAAGAAGTCCTAGAGCACATAGTGAGCAAGAAAGGACGCAAGAAACAGACCGTAAACAAGGTGAGGGCCACTCTAGACAAGTTAGCAGCAGGTTACAGCGTCTGCTACGTAAATAAGGCTCTGTACGGCCTAAATCAAGCTAGTCGTCCCTGGAACAGACGTTTAGATGGAGAGGTGCGTACCATGGGCGCGAAACCAACTTATGGGGATCCTTGTGTCTATATAAGGCATTGGAACGAAGATATTATGATCATAATCATCTGCGTCAACGACATTCTGAAAATTTGCCGTGACCCCAAAGAAACCACCCGTTTTGGAGACAGACTTGGAATGATGTTTGAGATTAAGAATCTGGGTGATCTTAAGCGCTGTTTGGGGATGGTTTTCTCCAGAAATGGCGATGGAATATTTGTAAGTCAAAAGACGTACATCAAAGACAGTATTCAACGCCTTGGTATGTCAGATTGCAAGGCTGTTTCAACCCCACTAGACGTCGGGACAAAGCTGGCAAAGGGTGAGGCATGGTCAACTTCAGATGGTGAGAAACCCCCATACCGAGAACTAGTTGGCTGTTTGCTGTATTTGTCAGTGGCTACACGTCCGGACATAGCTCATGCAGCAAGTGTGTTAATTCAATTTAATGACTGTTTCAACAATACTCATTGTGGCGCAGCCAAGAGGGTGCTTCGGTACCTCAAGGGCACAGCTGACCAAGGAATATTATACAATCGTGGGGAAAGCTCGTTGACAGGCTACGTAGATGCCGACTGGGGAGGATCACTTGACGGACGGCGTTCCTTTACAGGATGTTTTCGTCATGAATGGAGGTGCAATTGCCTGGGATTCGAGGAAGTAACATACCGTTGCGTTATCTACTACGGAGGCCGAATACATGACCCTGAGTGAAGCAGCCAAGGAAGTCATGCACTTTCAGCGTTGCCTGCTCGAGCTTGGAAAGGAGGAATTTGGACAACTTAAACTGCTCAGTGACAACATTGGGGGCACAGAGACTGGCTGCCAATCCTGTCTTCCATGCACGAACCAAGCACATTGACATTCGTCACCACTTTGTATGGGAGACTGTTGAGTCGGGTCAACTGTTTCTGGGACACGTGGTATCGGAGGAGATTCCAGCCGATGTATTAACCAAAGCTTTGATGAAATCAAAGCACGGGCACTCTGTTGATCTCCTGGGACTGATCAAGGCACCCGATGAGTTTTCATTTGTTGTCTCGAGGGGAAGTGTTGTAATCACTGACTAAGATGCACGATCCAACCACTGTACCAATCACGAAAGGCGCTGCAGTAGCGCGATTATCAAGAGTTAGCCAATCACGCACTTTCACTGTTTCAGTTGTCTTTTTATCCACAACCGACCGCGTCGTTTTGTGCTCACGCCAACCTTTTTGTGTTAATTAGCCCACTAAGTGTATTTGTAGATTGTGAGTTCGTCTCGGACGTTAATTTTTTGTACCCGACACCTTTATTAACATGACAAATACATTTAATATTAGTAAAATATGCTTACATTTCTTTTTAAATTAAAAAGTTACTTGGTCATTCCAACTATCTAATGCCTACCAGATTTGGTATAGCTTATTGGATTTAATGCTATGGGCAAACTCTTAATATCACTATTATGTTTGTTTATTTTTAAATTTGCGAAGATTAAATATTTGATATTTTAAGGGTTTGAACTAGAAACAAACATTTATTTATCAATTAAATATTAAATCTATTTTCCATTTCTCTGATTCCTTAAAAAGCTTAGATTATTACTAGACAAATCCGTTTTTAGTTTTACTACTACAAATTTATACCCCATTTCTAGATTTCAAAATTATTCTATTATAATGTATGACGTTATATTGCTTAGTGTGCCACTTAGATGAATATCATCTACTAAAACATTGTTATATATAGCTCAATGCTTTGCTATTTTCCAACTACGAGAGAGAAAGAGATTTAAAGCCTTCATTATTCCTACCTCTATTGTGTAAATATTCGGATATCTTTAAATGATATAAGGCGTGGATCGAACAGAACAATTTATTGTTTTCAGTGTGTTCATTACCAAAACTGTAACTTAAAACACGTGTATTTAAAATTTTAAAACTACCACGGGCTTATTAAAATGGATCAAAATTCAGGTATCGATTGAATAGTTATAATTGATAAACACACATACACTATTCACATTAATATGTTTCACATGCAAGAAATATTTGACGTAAAGCTGTTACAGAAAATATTGTTACTTTTGAATATAACATTATGTTATCTTTCCTTATTTTCAATCTAAAATTCTCCTTACTACAAATTAGCTATGAATATTATTGAAACTGCAAAAAAAATATGCTAGACAAGTATATTTTTGTACAAGGATATAATATACGCCACTCCTGAATATTTTTTTATTTTTTACTTACACTTAGGAGAGAGAAGTATTGAGATCATAAAAAAAAAATTAACTTGAGTATTTCGATAAATGTTGACATTTTTTGACCCCCTGAAACCGAAAAAGTAGTTTTAACGATACCACATGTCTGCATCTCGGACTAGTCCTGGAATTCATTTTACCGATCGGGCTAATACATTGAATTTAGGTCTTTCATAAAGTTCCCCTTTGGTATTTTTGAAACTATATATCTAACCCTAAAATAATTAGGTGTAGTGTGCTCAAGAGCAGAAAGAGAAAGATTATATTTCTCAACATCCGATTTAAAGATTTGGATTAAATTTCGTATCTAGGCACTGTTTAGCATTGCTAACAAAATGGAAACTATCATTTTTCCATGATAATGACTTTTAGGACACTTTACATTAGCAACATTTCCAATTTTGATATTATCTCCGTAACTATTTGAGATACTAAATAACTTATCATCATAAAAATGTAGTATTATCAAATATAAAACTTTTTTATTGGACATATATGTTTATAAAACCAATAGTTTCTGAGAGATAAGCAAATAGACCTATATTACATATTTTTATGTCAATAAATTTGAAACTGCACTTTATTGTTATGTTCTTTGGTGGACAAAGATGTTCCTCTTTTTTTCAATGTTTCTGTAACAGTGTTTCATTTACAGTATTTCACTTATGCTCTTTGGTGAAGTGTTTCTGCAACACTGTACATTATTTCGCATCACACATCTTAAAGTCTCTATTTAAAGATAAAAGAGAGAGAAAGTTTGTGTGGTGCGCCGTACCGGTTTTTTATTTTAGGAAAGAAAATCTATTTTTCAATAGTTCAATTTTCCTTTTCGAAGTGTAATGTTTTTTTGACACCTCTTTCTATTTCCTCAATATTTGACAATGATATTTCACGAAGCAGTAAATTCTATTTATGATTGTTGATCTTACTTTATGAAAAGAAAAATCTACGGGGAACTGCTAGGCGTTAAATCTAAGCTATTCGCGTGGTGTAGCGAGATAAAGTTGTTTAAAATATTTATATCTCTCTCTCTCTTTGTTGAGAAGGTTAGAATGGAATGGGGAGGGAGAGTAGGGAGGTGAAATGTGAGAAGATGACGATGTCTTCGGTAGGGGATGAAGATGAATATTGGTGACATAACGTTACTTCTTATCGCTGTTCTTCCAGACGACCTTTTTATCCGACAGTACAGTTCCATTGCGAAAAGATTTTCTTCAGTGTTGGCGACGCTGGGGTTCGTCACTCTGTGCTCAGTATACTACCCTACTATTTATTTTTAGTATCCTCACCGGGGTCGTACGCTCTAAAGCAGTATTTCTACAGTGTATATTTTTCTTTTACCAGGTTGGTACCCTTTGATACGTCCTCAATATTTCGCAGCAACTTGCTATGAAGCGTCCTTATGTCCAGGCATTATGGATTGGAATAAAACCCCTAGTAGAGGACTCAATTTAAATAAAAATATTCTTATGTTCAGTCTTGGTTGTAAATATAATACTTATTTTGTAAATTAATTATTTTTATTTTTGTCAACCTTAAGATTTTTCTTACTTTGGTTGTTTAAAATTCCCCTCTTTCGTCTTCTTTAATGAGAAACCTTCCTCTCTCATAGTTAGTCAGGATCTATTTTTGTTTATGACCCTTTTGTTCTTGTTAGGACTGGCAGTTTAGTTAACTTTGGAAAAAGAACTTATTGGGAATAAACTATTTGAAAATATTGATTTATTTTTTACAGTCAACAATAATATTTTACCATATTATTTGTGTTATTTTATAGGTATTGACAATATTTATAAAAAAAAATGAAAGCTGCAGATCACATTACTTGGTGACGTTTGAATACGTGAAAGTAGAGTTATTACGGTAATTTTCCCAGCTGTTTCTTATGGCAACTGGACTATAAGGGGGCAGTGTGGTTCTATAGAAAGCAAAATGTTGATTGTAGCAGTTGAAATTAATGGTTTTGGTCATTGATCTTCTTGTTTGATATATTCCTTTGATGTTATGTAAAGCCTTTGGTATATAATGGTGTAGCATGTGGAAAATTTAGTTGGATACGATCATTTTTCCATAATACGAAAATTGTGAATCAAGAAAGTGTATTCCTGGTGATTTTATTAGGATCATTCTGAAGTTGTTTCAAATCAAACAGTTTAGATAGTCCTTTCAGTGTCTAGTAATATTGAGACATATATGTTCTCTTGTAATAGTGAAAGCCTGAGTAAGTCAAGATATTCAGAAATAGTCCTCAATGAGTTTACACATTTTTTTTATAAAGTCAGTTTTTCTTGCATATAATTACATACCAGTAAATTGCATTTAGCAAAACACCAATAAGTATTACAAAGTTCTAACGCTATAACAAGGTGCTAAACTAAAACAGAAGTTTCTTGTTTTTTGGAGAATCTTTGGAGAGTGTTAAAGAGGGTTTGATAGTTGATGATGAGGACCATTGAAGTAGGGCTGATGTAGTTCTAGCCCATGACAAGGTGGGGTAGTTCACCGATAGATACGTATTCAAGGACTGTTAAACCTTAAAGAGAATTGCCAGTGATGAAGAAGCCAAGGCTCAAATCCTTACAAGTTACAATGTCTTGAGAGATAAATTTTCACATTTACAAGCAAATATGGTTACATTTCCTGAGCTCCCCCACTAAGTAAAATCTTTAATACCACCTCGTGCTTAACATGCTAGTAAAGCACAACATACAACCTTGTAGAATAAACATATTCTTGGTAAAATCATCCGGAAATCTAAATACCCCACTATGCCATTTTACTTCCTCACACTATGGCATTAGGAACTTGTAAGTTCATTGCCGCACTTACAAAAGTGCGCCACCTATCCTTAAATTGAGCTAGTTCTATCCAGTCCACCTCATACCTCACCCTATCTCTTTCAGGTACAGTACATTCTAATGGTATCCTCCCATCTGTGTCCATGTCCTACCAATATTCTCATCTCATTGGGTTTGCCAGTCAATACCCTGAACAAGGTTCTAGTATCTCCCATTCGCACTGTATGACATGCCCACCGCAATCTACGAGACTTGATTATCCTAGCTATGTCTTGTGATGAGTCTGAGGTATTCTATTTTAATAGCACTTTTTATAAAAGGCATATTGATGTATTAATCTAAGAGTAGTTTAGTTAAGAATTGCACCCACATTCAAGTGGACAGAGGATGAGAATACTACAGAGATTAATCGCACACGGTAAACCACCACTAATGCAAACCACCATGATTCGATCCCCAGTTTCCCTATCACTAGTCATGCCGTATTTTGCTGACCTGACATCTCAGGCAATGTGACCACCAGTAAGTGGGAACACACTACTGAATCCAAGCCCTCCCGATATAAGAACGTGCTTCATCCATCCCAAGGATAGCAAGTAAGCAGAACGAGAGCTCGAATCGGATCCCGTGCCGCATTGCAGGGAAGTTTTATGTTTGTTTCAATAAAATAAAATGTGACTAAGGAATAATTTATGGTATCATAATACGACTATATGTTTAAAACTTGAAGCTTTTATTTCATCAATGATTCTTGAAGTTCTACCATACCGATTTTCATAATTTTTCATTCAAATGAAAGTTTACACATAGGATGTGCCCAAACATTCCAAAGAAAAAGAGGTAACAGCAATTTCCATAAAACGATAATTTATTTCGACAGGATTTTCTCTAGTTATAATTAACAAGCAATTTTTTGTTTAGTAAAAGCATATTTTACTTCAAGGATTGTATCAAATCCAAGTTAACAACAAACTTTCAATGGTGAAGTAAGACGCGGAATAAAAAACTCTCTATAAAATCACCCATTCACTTTTTACTCAAGGATACTTTTTTCCAATATGCAGGTTATTAACTTAAATTAGCCCATTCAAGTAAATATTATGAGTATTCTTAATTTTAAATATATGCAACAGCATTTTCTATAACAATAAGCGAGAGATCAGATTTTGACCCTTCATTTACGCTTATATTCTCATTAGCATCCAGTAAAGAATCGAACCCTCCCTACTGCCCCAGCGCACGCGTAACGCTGTTGGTATTATACCTCCCCTACCCTCTTTATTCCTTTATTATTTACGATACTTTTTGTTGTTCTGCTTTTGAAACAAGTTGTTATTTAACTTTGTGTGTCGTACGAGCGGTAACAAGTTAATTTGGAAAAGTCCCCCGCGTCACATCACCTTTAAATGCCACGCAGTCTCCGGCCGTGAAGGTTTGAATGAACTTTTCTCTCCTGTCCTCAATCCCCACCTTTTTCTCTCTCTTTCACATCACATGCATATCCCTCCCTTTCAGCATTGAAATAAGCTCATGACTCACTCTCTACCCTACTTTCATGTTAGTGCTCTCCCTAGCCCGAGTCTAATTTTCATAAAAAATAACCTTATCTGACAGCTAGAAAAGCTACTAGATCTACATTAATGTATTCATTCGTCAAGCTATGTGATCTCCAACTGTTAATTTTGATAGATATTATCAATACCTATGAAATTTCACTTATACTATAGCAAAATGTAATCAATGTTGACTGTGAATATTTATATATATTTTGTCATAAAACATTCTACCTATTTAAGCACGTTCACTTGATCAAGAAGTGGAAAGGAATGCTTAGGTTAGTTTAGTTCTAAACTGGTTATAAAATCAATTGAGACATTATTTTTTAAAAAAAAGAAATAAATAAACTGGAGTTTGTGAATTAGCAATAGCCCTAATGCCCTAACTATTATAGCCAAGTAAAATTAAATAAGTACCAAAGTAATACCGTTGGATATATTAACTAGGCTATTAACTTTTTTGGAACAGTTTTAAATCGAGCAAATAATTTATAAAGACAATTTTTTTTTTCAAGTGAAATAGCAGATTTGCTGGATTGACAACATTTTTTTTTTACTCTCGTCCGGGCTGTTCGCAGCTAATTACTCTAATAAAGTAGAGATAGAGAAAGTAAAAGCCAGAGGAAATGTACACGTATTTTTATGTATGAGGTTGGGTGTCAAACCATTTAATGCATCTTGGCAAGGTACGAACCCAGACATACCCGTCAGTGGCATAACATACAAAAAAAGAATTATGCATTTATCCACGTGTTCACCCGTGCAAAGCAGAATCTCTCAAAAACATTTGTTCAGAGTTTGGGGTGTTTAAAGGTAAACTTTGAAGTCCAAGCGTACAATTTATGAACAAACTTAACCTAATAGAGCAAATGTTGACTCAAAAAAGGCCAACTTAAGGACCAGAAATAATAGGACTATGAGGCTAACACATAGTCATTATTTCCCGTCCTACTGACTGACTGGTTAAATAGGTCAATTAAAGGCCTATTGTATTAATGACATGATTAATTAACTTGTGTTTAATTCCAGAGGAAAGCGTCACAAATATTGTACTAAATATTTACTGGTTCATTCAATTATCCGGGTAGCACAATTCCTAAAGTTAGGGTTGGATGTGTAGTACTAGGTATTCTGTATTTTGTTAAGCTAGCTTGTAAGTCATCTACTGGTATAGTGCTCTCTTCAAAGAGGACAAGTTAAATATTACTAGATTAACTCAAAATTCCTGAATTCGTTTTAATGTTACTTAGATCTTTATTTCCCTGGGGGGAAATAACATGTTTAGAGAAAATTAAACGTGAGAAAGTGCGTTTATCTCGTGATGTTATTTGTAAATACATGAATCTTCCCAGAGTATTCCTCTCTCTCTATCTCCATAACCCCATCACACTACATGTCAACTAACAGAAGCTAGGACGTCTTTTGTCGACACTTGTCACACACATACAGCCTTCCTCCCACTCCCCTCAAACATTCACACATCAAATTTTCCCCCGTCACACCCTTTCCTCTCTTACCAACATACCGTTAGAGCTTGCTCCGATCCTTCGACCAATCAGAGCCTTCTTGGCTTGAATACGTGTAGCTTTCAGTTCCGACACCTCGCGCCGGGGAGATGGGTTTGATAGGAATCTAGAGGCGGAGTACAATTCCTGTTGGGTTAGACTGCAAGCTATCTTAGTATTCCATTTTAAAGGGTGGATAATTTTAATTATAAATGTTTATATCTTAAAATAAATTAATATTTAATAGTAGATGAACGACCACCTCTGTGGTCTAGGGGTCAGAGTTCCTGATTACGTATCTAGAGGTCTCGAGCCTGATCCCCGGCGCTTCCAGAATTTTTATGTGAAGCAGTGTGTTTCGAACGGGTTCAATCTCAGAATCGTAAGGACAAATGAGATATTTGAATAAATAATTAGCAGCTTCGGTCTAAAAAACTGAGACTAAAGGCTGGAAGGTTCGTTGTGTTTATCACATAGCACCCTCTATTCGCTAATGTTGGCACTATCATCACTAACGGTGGCGGCCGCTCGGTCCAGTATGGTTATAGATTGTGGGATAGCACCATGGAGCTTTGAGATGAACCTGTATCATTGGGCACATGGGCTAAGGCGTCAGCCTCATCCAGTGTGGTTTGCCGGTGATGAGGAAGTAGGGATTCAAATCTCAACCAAATATACTGAATGTATTTTTTTCTAAATCAGTTTACCTTGCTCTCCTCCTGCTGATGCTGATGCAAATACTCTAAATTCTACCTTCCTCATCCTCAACCAATTAGCGTAGAAGTTCAGATATCCCGATTGAGTTGTATGACATAGAGTAAGAGGGAGAAAACGCAAAAAAACCGGGGATGGAACGGGTTGTGGGCAAGATATTTAAGATTTTATGGCATGTATCTTAGAATTAGTGGATAGTCTAAAAGATTCTGGTTCAATTCCAGATGGTGCTGATGAAGATATCTAATATTTGTATACGGCTTTGTCCAGATAAACAGTTATTAAATATCTAGGTGCCAAAGCTGTGTGTTTAGTATTATATATGTTCCCCAGGGCTTGTAAGTCATATAATGATATTTCATGTGTGCTAGGAACGAGTATGTTAAACATTTGACCAACAAAACAACATATTTGAAAATATAGAATAAACCATTTTTATAATATTTTAATATATATTATTAAAATTAATTCTGTCATTTGAAGATATTTTTTAAAACATGTTTGAACATTTTATTTATATCATTTTAGTAAAAAGATAACGATTAAAATTTATAATATTTTTCAAATATAAATTTTAAAATAATAATCTTTGTATTTCTTTGCAAAAGCCTATGAGTAGGGCATTCTTGTACATAAAATTCAACTAAATACTATTAAAATTTCCTAATGTCTGGTTTTATGGCTGATTTATTGAGTGGAGTTTATGTAATTTTCAGATAGGTAATTTAGTTCATATAATGAATACCTTAAATTTTTGTGTATGAGAGTATTGTGTAAACTGTTTAAGCAGGACTGTCGCCCGGGTCTGCCGATCCTACCAGGGGTGGATGAGGTCATCATGGATAGGGACTGAGGGGTTGGGGTAGAAATGAGTTCAGAATGAAAGCAATTTCCTTCTTTGTTAATATTCCATAGCTTTTAAATAAAAGGTACGCAATGAACTATATACAAAAATGCTCTATGTAGTTAATCTTCATTGCATACAACAACAGAACTCAAACTCAATTAAATATGCAAAGCAATGATGTCATTTCCTTTCAGGGGAAAAAAAAATAGATGAAAGAGAAAAGGAAATTAGTGTTGAAAGTGATGAGAAAGAGGAATTATGTTTTTAGATGTTTCGTTACATTTGGTTGCAAATCTCGGAGAGAATATATTGAGGTATGGGAAAGCTCTTTAAATCCCCACGCGCTTTCATTTTGTTTTGTGCTAAAATTGTATTTCATGGATTATGATGAGTTTGGCCATGGATTATGGTGAATTTGGTATTTATTCTTAAACCCAGGGGACATTTATCTGTGTGCTCATTTGTATACAAATGGGAAGAATTTATTGAATTTTTTTTAGATATTTGTTTAATGTCTTTTCCAATGCATTGAAAAATAATGCTTTGTCGTATTTTTATTTGATTTATTTCATATCAATCATTGAGTGTTTATTCAAATTAAACAATGAAAAAAATAGCAATACATATATAGCCTATATTACACCCCATTCGTGAAATTTCCCAGTTTATGAATCGGACAAATTTCTCCCCACTCCGTGAACTTGTTTCACGAACTAGGCAAAAAATAATTCATTTCATTTGTGCCTCCTAGTTCATGGACTGGCTATTTCATGAGCTGGGAAGCCCCATTCATTACACAATTAATGAACTGGACTAGTTTTTTGCCTGGTCCTTGAACTGTACAAGCGAAGAACAGGTTGTTTCTTTAAGTTAATTTAACTTTTAATTGTTTTAAAATGGAAGTTTAGGTTAGGTTAGGTTGGGTTGTTCAATATAATATCTTAAAACGAATTTTAGTTAAAAGGTAATAGATAGTACTCTAAGGGCCAGTTTCATAGTCAGAATTAATACGCCTCAAGTGCGGTGCTATACTAAATATAAGACAACACCTACCTAAACTCGAATGGAATGGGCCAGTTCCGCGTATGAAACTGGCCCATTCCATTCTGTTCTAGGTATGTGTCGGGCTGTATTTAGTGTAGAGCCGCACTTGAGGCGTAATAATTCTGTCTATGAAACTGGCCCTCAGTTCCAGTTCATAAAATGGGCAATTGTTAGTGTAATATTTGCCCAGTTCGTGAAATGGTCAGGATAGGCCAGTTCACGGAATGGACAGAAATTCGCCCAATTCATGAAATGGGCAGTTTCACTATTGAAGTGTAACATACTGATATATGAATAACTACGTTTTATTACTCGTCTAGCCCATCCGTATTTATTTGTGCTAGTGAGGATGGGTTAATGAAGGTAAAATGGAGTCGGAATATAACCGCATTTTATTGGAGAAAGAATGGGAAAATACCATCCTCTGTCTAAATTCCAGGCACTGTCAAACCCAGACCAGATGAGACTGACATTTAGTCCGCATAAACTATGACGTGGGAAATATTCTATTTCAGAGCAAACTTTATCTTGTGCATTGTTTATCCAAAGAGTCTGTCTGTAGAATATTACGAATGTCTGTTTATTTTAAGACATTACATTTACCATCTAGACAAATTTTGCCTAAAATAACATCTGTATCGTCCAAACCATGTGATTCAACGTCATAGCTCTATTTTCAAATGTAGATATGTTGTTTATCTATTTGCTTTAAATACATCGATATGTGAGCACGGAGATATTTAGAAAGGGGAAAAAATGAATGAGATTTTTATGGACTATTTTTAATAGGTAACATTTTAAATAATGGTAATGAGATGTTTGAAAAGATCCAGTTTTAAAAATGAGCGTTAGTATTAGTTTATATAAGTTGTAAGTTGTACTCTAATGTGAACACTATTATCAGTAGCTAAAAACTATACATCCTAAATAGACAAGATTATAAGGGCGAGTAATACAGGAAACTCATAATATCTAACGTGTGTGAACAAGATAAAAAAAGGAAACAGCGATCGTTTTTAGAGATTAATAGAAATCACTTTGAGGCAAATACAAACCTATCATGGTTGAAACTCGTCCCAATGTGTCAGAGTACGTCACACTATTATTACGACCAATCAATCATCGACATAGGTGGTCTTGGGGTAAAGTGGTCGCCTCAGGATCCAATGCTCATGGGTTCAAACCCAGCCCGGGTAGACGGATTTTTCTTGAGTGATAAAAATCCATACCCCAACTTCTTTACGAGGGGAAGTTAAGCAGTCGGTCCCATTTCGATTGTGACATGTAAATTAGCCCTGAAAGTTATGTGAAAATACAATTCCCGGCAAAATTGATTAGGCACTTTTGCTCTCGTACATAGAAAATTCTCGTGTTCTAACGACATATTCACTCAGTTCAGAAAGTACACGTTAAATACCTCAAATGAATAAATAGTACTACCAACCTTGCCTGTAATTTACAACATTTGCAAACTGGAACCAAAAACGTATTTGAACTAAAGATAAATAATTATAATGAAATAACGATAGCCAGACAATTATTTTTAAAATTCTTTTCGTGTCCAGATATTAAGTCTCTGGACAATGGAGATAGCACTGTCTTTCACTAAGCCTGGTAATCTATGTGGCAATGGGTGAGTCCATAGATTCCTTAGAACACCCACACTCTCTCTACATAGGTAATCTCTAAAAGTCTGCAGGGAGGATCAGGGTTCCTTCAGTCCTTCTTTAGAAAAGAAGAAAGATGTGTCCATCTATTGCCATTTCGATCCTCTTTTCTCCTTCTTATAAACGTGATTTTTTTTAAAACCCTGTTATTTTCGTTTCTTATTCTCTTCACCTATCCCCCTTAAA
>CABFWB010001835.1:121888-136711 GCA_902151455.1 Timema bartmani
TTGAGAGATCAAACACTTCCTAGATATTAATTTCATACTAAGTCTTTCAAACCTTAATTGAAAATATTTAATAAAAAAAATCGTTCACCAACAAACTACCCTTAATTTAAGAGATAGGGTCAAAATCAAAAGACGTTTAGAGGTATAGCCATCTATATAAAATTAAAATATCAAGTTTTAACCAAATCCATCAAATCCTTTCAAATCTGTGGCTAGGAATGGATGGACGGACAGACAGATATGACGATAGATAGAATAATGGTAAAATCCACACAGGTAAAGTTCAACGTCATTATTTAATCTGAGCTTACATTTACGTATCTCTGTATTCAGACAAATAAATTACTTTTCTAATTAAAATACATATAGAAGATGAATGAAAGTGGGAGGATGCATTGACAAAAAAATTAGATGCTTTATCCCCTCAGGCAGCTTTTTTCCTTAATTTGTGTATTTGGTTCATTGGCCGAGCCTAAGAAGCCGTGAGCAATATATTTGATATATGCACAAGGGACTTTGTCAGGAAACGTGATTATAACACGCCCTAATGTTTAAATTGTGAAAATTTGCCTTCAAGAGAGGTACAGAACATACTTATCCTTCATGGAAGAAAGTTAAAAGAACTTAACCTGAGGAAACCTCCAAATAACCTTCTGAAAATAATACAAGATATGGTTGACATGAACAAGTATAAAAAAATGTTGCAGCAGCATGTCGTATTTGACGTTGAGCGCAAAACAAATCTTGAATGAAGATGACATTGAATGATGCAATCAGCATCAGAGGACAAATTGCTAATATGGGATAAATCAACCATGTCTCCTAGCCAAGCACTAGATTCAGAAAATAATTTATTGCAGAATAGGCTATATTGAATAATACTTTTCCATTTGGGAGAAAAGTTTTACTTTTGGAAGATGACTTTAAGTAATGTTTAGCAACTCCAAGTACAACAATCTTCCAGACAACCATTAAATACTCTCAGAAGTTGAAGGACCTTAAAATTCGCAAGTTAAACAATAATATACGGTAAATCGACCGAAACTTCGGTTATTTGCAAATGTAATCATTGGATGGAGAAGTGAAGCAATAAGGGCTTGAAAGAAAATATCATGTACCTGTCGGATTATATGAAACATTTGGAAATAGGCTGAGCTCAGCCGATATTCCAAATAGCTATTCCGCGTTTGAGAAGTGACGAAGTTTCTCAAATAAATGAGGATGCATTTAGTATTTTAGAAGAAGAGGTCCATTATTGTATAAGTGTGAACTCAGTTGACTGTGAGGATGAGTGGGTAAAATGTAGCTGCCCAGTAGTTTTCAAACAGTATGTCACTCCTGGCAATGCAACCACACAAGTTAAACTTGGTAATGTTATAATGCTCCTTGTGTACTTAAATACTTAACAGAGTCTTTTTAATCTAACCTGTCTAGCAATGACAAAATTAGATACAGATATAAAAGAAATGTATGTTTCTTACCGAGAGCCAATTTGGTACCTGTATACCTTAGCATCCCTTTTATTTTGAGACGAAGGCAAGTATCTGTTAAACAGGTGTTCTCAATCACTTTTAATTAGTTACAAGTTCAAACCTTGGACACGATTATTATCTATATGCCCAAGCCAGATTTCAGTAATGTCCAATCTATACGGGGCATTTTACGATACAATTTTATAACAGATTTTGTAAAAATAGAATTAAATAGGTCCACTATAGCTTTTTCAACTTTTAGGTAATAACTTAAGATACGTTTTTAAAAACAAAGTCTAACCTTCCATTTGCTATCATTTGACGGTTCAGTTTTGTTACGTTGGTTTAGTACGGTATTAAAATCAATCTGTTTTGATCAGGTGTAGAAACTATCATTATAATATACCCAGTAGTTATTTATCATAGAACATATTATGTATATTATTATTATTGGTTTTTTAGCACCACGTCTTACTATCCGTTCACGTTATACGCATATATTCTAGTTACACTAATGGGTTAGGGACAAGGAAGGTTTAATTTAGAGGAAGTTCACCCGCAATAGTAATGCCTTAGACAATGCGGCTATCGAAGCGGGCTTATATATATATAATGATAGTGTGGCACAAAAGTGGTAATAAGCATTGAGAGAAATAGAACTTCAATTTTCTCGTATATGCCTGGCGGTAAAAATAAAACACGTTACGGATTACAAAGAGGAATCTTTATTCGTACATTGTAATTTAAATAATCGCAGCTTCATTATCCTGTGTTGTCCTATATAAATGGCTACATAAACATCTGCTAGTGACAGTTTGCGCTATTGTACCAAAACCCATCGCTTGAACCATAAAGGGATTGTGTGTAGCCTATATATATGTAGGAAGAACTAAAGGATTATTACATAGGAATTTTTTTGGGTGTATTTTGTGAAATAATGGCACAAGGAAAGAGAAAAAAGGAATGAGATAAAAATTAACGTAATGGAAGAAAAATGTAACCCGTGTGTGAAAGTGTGTTGGTGTTATGTTTCTGTTTTGTTTCCTCTTGTAACCCTCCGCCTGTAGGGAGAAGCTACTACGAAAGTCCGCCCTACCGCAGTGAATAGAAGGATGGGACGAACAGTGGTGTTGGTGGGGGTAGGAAGTTAAAGGGGGGAGGGGGCGGACTTTGCCTTTTCCTGCGGTTTTCCCATAAAACCCACCAAGTTTACGTACAGTACCATGGAAAAGTGATGATATTTGGGTGGAAAAATGTACTACGTCCACAGCGGACCGTGCAACCAATTTTTTTCCGTGAACTCTCGGGAGGATGGATGTACTGATATTGTGCCTGACTCTTAACCTAAGGATATAGGGTTGAATTCACTGTGAGTGTATCTAACTGGCCTGGTACGTAGGGTTTGCTATACGACTTTAGTGTTTGACTGAGATAAGAGTGGGGTTCCTGAATATACCCCAAATAATCGGTTGAATCTCAACCAGGTGATGTGGTGCACCTAGAAACGTACTACGGGAGAGGTATTCAATCAATGTTATAACCAAAATGCAATTCCAGTTGGCGAGGAGGGATTGGAGCGCCATAACCCCTTAGCCTCCCAATTCTAAGGAAATGTCGGAACACTAAATGTTTCTAGAAGCTTTTGCTTACTCAGGCAGGCTAGTTACTTTAATTTCCCACGCCAATGATTGGTTGTAACTGAAATCTCCCTATCCCCTTGATGGTATTTTATATTTATGTGTTAAGAAAACAATTGGTAAATAGGTATTTTGGAGCTCACCAAAATCGTAGTTCCAGTCACTAACGATATCTTTCGTGTTAAGCGTTTGTAGAAATAAAGGTGTTAAATATTCAAGACGCTGATGGTTTGGTTTTAAACTTATTAATAATAGAAATGATATGAATAAATAATTTTCCTTTTATTATTTTTAATATATTTAAGTATGACTTTATTGGCTTTTTTGTGTGTGATCATCAATCATAATATATATCCCGTGTGCTCCTCACGCATAATTCAAGAGAATTGTTTGTTTCTTCTCTCTCAGCTGTGCAATAGTGGTATGATCATTATAAGAACCTCATTCGAAAGATTTACTTTCTTGTATTAATACGAAAAAACATGTTTACTGCGACTGGCACTTTCGATACATAAAGGTAATTTTGATATCTGAGAAATAAATTAAATAAACTTTTATTAATGATTATTACTTTATTTTTCTATTTATGAATATATATGTTATTTTTTAGTACCAATTATTACTACCCGTTTGGGTTATACACTCATATAATAATTACACTAATGGTTGAAGGGATTAGGAAAGTTATAAATTGGAGAAAATGTACCCACATTTGTGTGGAGAGAGATTGGGAAACAATTTTGGAAAACCACCCTCAGTACACCCGACTGAGATTTTAACCTCGATCTCCCCTTCATTGGCAGTCTAGTCTACTGCGAGAGTAGCGCGTTAGACCAGGTGGCAACCAAAGCGGTTATTTATATATTACTAGAAGTACCCAGCGTTGCCTAGGATAACCACACAATGAATTTCATGGCTACTCCGGGCAACGCCTTTCTTTGCTTTAAGGAGGCAGAAAAAATCTCTTCTTTTTGTTTTTTCCGAACCAGTTTTTAGTAGATTTAAAAAATTAAGTCAAAAGTTTAAAATTATGATTTCGAGTTACATATGTTTGTGCATATGTTTTCGCCCTCTGCGTGCGGTAGATATCGCGCAGCGCTCATGAGAAACAGACAAATAAACTCTTCAGTTTATTGACTATAGCTAATAACTTATTTCTATGACTATTTTACTAAAGTGGAGGAACTTCTTTGTCTGGGTTTGTTTGTTACTATGTTTTAGTGCCAGTGCGATTTCACTGACAAGCGATAATTAATTACTTTAAAACAAAACTACTATTTCTCAACCAATTAATTTAACAAATTATGAAATAAAAAATAATTCAAAATGATAAGTTTTAAGCCCAATATTGATTCAAATCCTGTAACTCGTAAGTAAAATGTCCTATCGAAGGAGCTAAGCAGTTCGACTACTTAAGCCGTATGAACACTCCGTTTAACCTGAACGGTTACAGTCTTATCTCGACTGATTACACTATGGCCCTTTCTTACTTGCTACATCATAGTGAATCCAATTAAGGTAAGATTGACACTTTTCAAGGTAGATGGGGATTACAACATCTTGCTTGGGTGAATATAATAAACTATTTTCTTAAATCGATTACTAGTTCCAGCTTATGGCGCGGGTCAGTTTTATTCAAGACATATATTTTTCCACTACCAGCTTGCTAGGACTGTCATAGTTTCATATGTCTTATGATAAAACTTAAGACTAAGACAGGCACAACATCTATACCCCGGCCGTTAATTTATCATTGTGAAAGGGTAAACCCACATTTCACCATATATGCAGTTTTTTGCTCATGCCAAGAATCGAACTCGGGACCCTTAGCTCAGTATATAGACACGCTACCGACTGAGTTAAGGTGTCGGATATTTAGGAAACGTGTGGAGTATTATTTATTTTATTTTATTTTTAGCACCGCGTCTAACTTACTACCTGTTCATGTTAGATGCAGATGTACAAATATAATGTATTAGTACTAAAGGAGATTTAATTTAGAGGAAGAGTACCTGCATTTGCGTAGAGTATGATACCTCATAGGACCAGTATATTGCCAAACTGACACCTTAGAACTTAGACCATATGGCCACCGAAGAAGGTGTTGTGAGGAGTGCAGTGAGGTCACGTATGGCTGGATTATTAATTAGGTTATAATGTTCACTTTCTAAAGAAAGACTATATCAGAACATGATTCACGAAACTAGCTTAACCTTGCACGTATAATGCCTAGTTCTTAAGCCTAGAGTCTGGATTTTACTAATTGTATGGCAGGACGCACTTGTATATTAATAGCCAATATCTCCATTATAACCAACTGGAATAGAACAGGGGTCCCCCAGACTCGTGATCAAATAATCTAGGTATTTGGCTACGGGTATAGTTTTAGCGCTAGTTAAGACCCCATCTCACTACTGATTAACTGGAATATTAGATACACGATTACAGCCGAACCATAAATCATGTAGATGTGCAGTTTTTTGCTTTATTAACTTGACAAATGTGAAATTGGAGTCAGTGAAATAACTTTGATTGATTTTCAATTTTGTATTATTTATAAAAAGATAGTAAAATGTTTCCACTGGTCTCAAATATATTATTTTCTAAAGAAGAATAAATAAAATCGCACGATGATTTGTCAGGGGTTCGAACTGTATTGCTTACCTAAGCTGCACGTGAGATGGTTCCCTAAACTTTGCTTGTGAAATGTCTTCTCCTTGTGGTAAGAGTACATCCTTGTCATACAATCTCATATGAGGCTGCATGTATAGCCGGGCGTGTGTCGAATCAGATAAGAGCTGGGTGTTAATATTCTCAACAAGCCATGTCAACCCTGGCTACATTACCTTCTTCGCCACTGGAACATCACATTGACTATCTTACGACAGTAGGAAGTCATCGCACTTAGGACCATGTTATACTGAGTCTTTCTAATGGGTGGGTATTAGCTGCTCTAGGGCCTTAATGGATTTTTACCCTGCCGAATAATAATTGCTCTCAATTAAGAAGAAATGGAACGTGCAAGGAACACATTTTTCTTTTTTGTTTTCCTTGCAAACACTTTCGCTTTCATTCCACTTAAACCTCACTTTATATTTTCATGACAGACCGCAAGTTATTCTACCCCCATATCTTCTTTCATAATTTTTTAATTTAAAGTTGTTTAGGGTTCTAAACTTTACCTGTTAAAAGACTTTTAAGTCCATTATAAAGTGTATATTTAGGTATAAGATAGAGTGGGTTTATTACTGTCCAGTTTGTTGTTTTGTAAAGTGTTATTCCACGTAAAGTAACCAATTAATTTCATAAAAAAATGTTAACCATGTTAACTATTTACAATGCTATTAATAATACAGATGCTCAATGCGAGAAAATAGTTAAACCCTGATTTTGATATTAAACCCACTTTTGACCATAAACATTGATTTTAAGTTACTACAATTTAGCTCTCTCTCTATGTCTTATTTGACATATTAATTAAAAGGTGAATCTATAAATTTATCAAAAGCTTCCAATAACAATTTATACTGTATTACTTTATATTTTCTCTTTACAGTATTAATTAAATTGACTAAGAGTGTAAATACAATTGTAATAATTCTATTTCCGCCATTGTGGAAACATTATTTCTAGTTTTCAAATAATGGGCTTCCTAAGAAAATAAGACTTTATATTTTAACAATATGTTAAAATCATTATTTTTCAAGATACATAGATTTTATTTAGTTTTATTATGTTAGTAAAAATTCACCTTTCCAAATCATCTTACCATATTAAACCGCTAAAATGTTTATTGTTTCAAACATTTTTTATCCCCTTGTTACATTTTTCAAAAATGGTTTACTTAACATATTGAGATATAATTTTAAATCAATCCATTTAACAAACAAACTTCTGAAGCTATAAAAGGATTCAAAATCGTTATAGAGAATTGTTTATTTTTCAAAACTATAATTAATGTAGTGAATTTTTCATTTTTAAAAACTACAGCACTTACATCCTCATTGTACCTTTAATAAAATAATCGGACTGTTCTTATAGCACATTACTTCGTACAAAACTGATGGATTAATTTCTGGTTTAATGTTTTACTTACCCACTTTAGTGGTCGCATGGTCTAAGGTGCTACTATAGTTGTAGGCTATAATTCCGATTAAGGGGAGATCGAGGTTTGCATCTCGATTGAGTGTACTGAGGGTGTATTTTTTTTACAAAATTGTCCCCCACTCTCCCTTCACGCCAATGCGGGTACGCTTTCTCTAAATATAGCCTCCCTACTACCTAAAATCATAATCGTAATTAGTACATAAGTGTATAAACCAAACGGGTAGTCAGACGCGGTGCCAAAAAAAATTACTTCAAACATTTTTTTTTAGTGGATTTGGAGGAATACCATATGGGGAAATAATATATTTCTCGAAAATGTGTGAAATAGTTAATTAGGTACTTTTTATACATACTAAAATGAATTAGAACTATATTTTTTTCCCATGAAGTTTTACTACCTGTTCAGGTTACATTAATTTTAATTAAAACATTTGATTTAGAGCTAGGAAAGTAATAGCTTCAAAGGAAATTTACCCACATTTATCTGTGGGGTATGTGGTTCACCATTAAGGAAAAGTAGAACCCAATACATCCAACCAGGATTCAAACCCTTAACTAAACTACCCGTCATTGGCAAACAAGACTAGATCTACGTGTACACCGATGAGGATTCCAAAAATTTAAATATTTTAGAGAATAAACTGCTAATTCATAAATATTTCAAACCAATTTCAGTGGACGCATGGTCTTAGACGCTACTCTCACAATAGACTAAACTGCTGATGATGGGGAGATCGTGGTTCAATCCCGGTTGGGTGCACTGAGGATAGTTTTTCCTAAATTGTTTCCCATTCTCTATCCACGCAAATGTGAGTACACTTACTCTAAATTCAACCTTACTTATTCCTGACCCATTAACGTAATTCTTACATATGCGTACAACCCAAATGGGTAGTAATACGTTGTGTTAAAAAATTACTCTAAAGTTTGTCTAGTTATTTTTAAGTAAAATTAGTTCACACTGTCTCAAATCTACTATTTTATAAAGACTATTTCAATGATATGTAAAATACTATAATATGCTTAGTTTATACGCTCAGTAAATTATATGCTTACATCTTCTGGCCCTTTTTTTACGAGGAATTATTTATCTCTTCGATTCTTTTTCTTGTTCGAGCGCTTTCTTGTAGCTTTCTTTGCGGTTTCCGCGGCAATCGTCTGATGCTGGCAATTACAAGATCAGTTGAGATAAGAAAAAAAAAAACTCCAGCAATTCTTTGTTAGTACATTTTACAAAGGATTTCCTGGTATTGGCATCCGGATAACTCTTCAGCTTCCTGTTTTTCAGCCGTTGATCTTCAAATATTTTCCGACCAAATAAAAGGAGGTATCTACGTCATGTCACGTTATTCACAGGGTTAAATTATTTAATTGCTGTAACATTCTCTCACTATTTTTTTATAAAAAAGATCTTGTTTATTACTTTTGCTCTTTGTTTGAGGAGCTAAATTAAATTGTTTAGATCTACGTCTGCCTGTCTATTAATCTCTAAACATTCACTTCAGTGGATGAAACAGCCAAGGCGCTACTCTCAAGCAAGACTGGCCTGCTGATGATGTGGGGATCGGGGCTCGAATCCCAGTTGGGTCTACTGAGGGTGGTTTATTAATAAATGGTTTCACACTCTTCTTCCACCATGCAAATGCGGGTAGTTTACCTCTTTAATGCTTTCATCCCTATCCATACTTCATTAGAGTGTTTTCATACATGCGTATATCAACAGTTAGTGAACGCAGATAAAAAATAAATTATTAATTTCAAATGAGAGTTTTGTTACATTAGCACTGCTAGCTAATGTTACATAATAACTACCCGCCCCAAATAAGCAATACATATAAATATCCTGCAATATCAAACATTTACAACACCTTACTAAGTCTAAAATATGTGCTTTAATCAACCTATAGTCTCGGCCAACAACCATCACACGACTAGTTCGCACCGAATTCTATGATGAAGTGAAGACTGACAAAGCAATGAAAGGTGCGTCGAAGAGTCACTTCAATGAGGTGATATAGACCTACGCTGATTGGCCTAGCCGGCCGACAGACTAACCTTGCGCGATCTTAACTGCCAACTCACCAGAGTTCCGGTCTACGTGTCTAGGTGACGTGTCAAGATGATGACGGTTGTTAACAAGAGAACCATGCTGCTAGCACGTGTTCGCAACGTGGCATTATACTTTTAATATGAAGATTCCACCNCCCCCCCCTTATATCCATCAACTATACCTATATAAAGCTGGTGCTCAGCTAACATGATTGACTTTTAATTCCGATACAACCAAGAGAGGTCCTGGTCTGGATTTGTATATAATCGCTCCAGGATGTTAAAATATAAACTCTCTATATTTAATTAAGTGGAAAACTTGAGAAGCGCTATCAGCGCAACTCCTAAGAAACGTCCATATATTGAACTATTTGGAATGTTTAATCGACACCGAGCTAGAGTTACGGTGTTGTCATATTTGTTAAGTTTGTACTGAAAGAGTGAAGGGGGAGCGAGCTAATCCGTTTTTTACATGGCTCAAGTTTCTTTGAAGGGAAAGGTTAGAGTGCGGCTTTTATTAAAGACCACTCTCTGCATAATATTGCTGCTTTATTTTTAGGTTAAACTCAAATAATCAGTAGTATGGTTTTTAAAAATATTTATTACCTAGTGGAAATAAACATTTTTCATTCGACTTTCTCGTATTAGACTGGCTTGCTGCTGACGAAATTGGGGTTCAAATCCCAATAGAGTGTACTGAGGGTGTTTTTTTCCCTAAACGGTTCCAAACACGCTATTATTATTTATTTATAGCACCGCGTTTTACTATCCGTTCGGGCTGTACACTTTTTACTAATTACTCTAATGTGTTAGGCATCAGGAAGGTTAAATTAAGAGGAGGGGCATCCATATTTTCGTGGAGTGAGAGCGGAAAACTATTCAGGAAAAATCACCTGGATGCACTCAACCGGAATTTAACCATGATATCCCTGTCTTCAGCATGTCAGTTGAACACGGCGGGTACCACACACTATTAGACTGGATTGCTGGTGGTAGGGAGATAGAATTTAAAATCCCAGCTGTGTGCAATAAGGGTATTTTCCCCTAAAATGGTTCCCCACTCTCACTATACGCAAATGTGGGTGCATTAAATCTAAAATCTCACCTTACTTATTCCTATCTCATTATGGTAACTAATGCATGTGTACAACTCAAACGGGTAGTAAGTCGCATTGAAAAAAATTACTATTGTGAGGACTACCAAGAATGTCGGAAAAACTTTATTAGTGTCGGGCGAGGTAGTTTGTAAAATAAATACTAATGTGATGACTAGCAAGAGTGTCAGCGAAACTTTATTAGTGTCGGGCAAGGTAGTTGTAAAGAAATATATTTTTGAGGAGTTTTTAGGGAATTGACTCCAAGCCAATGGAAAATATTTGAAAATAGAATGCCACTAAAAGCTATTTGGGCTGGCCCTTAGGCATTTTAAAATAATAATAGATTGTTATTGAACCTATTTGAAGTTTGATGCAAACCATCTTTCAGCTTCAAACTCGAGTATATCAGAGGGGAGTTAAACAAACTGGAGGAAGGCACATTTCGATGGAGGGAGGGGTGCAGAAGAAATTGGTGGTAATACCCCACCCTATCAACCCTCCCCCTTCCCAGTCCACCCTCAATGACTTCGATTGTCTATATTATTGGAAATAAAAAAATAAATAATACATTTTTCTCTCCATTATTGAGAAGTGGGCCTAATATAATATTCATGACAATAATAAAATCTAAACTAAATAAAAATTGAATTTGTTTTAATTAGAGATGGAAAATTCGATTCCTCGATTCCTTGATACCTATCGATTATTAAGGGTATCGAGAGAATCGAGACTCGAGAAAATACTTCGATTCTTGATGCCTCAATTCCTAAATATACGTGCAAATGATCGTGAATGCTTTATTAAAAGATTAATGAATATCTGATATTAAAGGTCGTTTCTAACGCAATAATTATTCCATATATTTGTTTAGTAAGACTTATAAAAGCATTGATTAGATTTGAAAACCTAAAAATTGATGTTTTGCTTCAATATATAAACGTATTTACCGTGGTAGCATAGTGTATTCAAGGAAAAACACAAATAAACCTCCATATTAACAGACACCAACCTTGTGTTAAGAACTATATTACGATTGTTTTGCAAATTAATTTTACTGTCAAATATTAAATAATAATAATAAAAATATAGGTAAAGTTAATTTCAAGGTTTAAAGCCAATATTAAAATCATGACTGTAATTTGTAAAGGCAAAAATGTTTTAAAAGTCTAATTTATATTTAATAGACGGTTACCGAAATTTCCAGAATAAAATCAAATTTGAAAAAAAGGCTTACCAATCTCGGCAGCCATATTGGTTTCTATTAACATTTACCAATATGGCCGTTCCCACTCATTTAAGGTCTATTCTAGTAAGAATCGAGTATCGAAGAATTGAGGAAAATGTTTAAGAATCGAAATCGAGAATCGGAATCGAAAAACTGGTATCGTATCATCTCTAGTTTTAATATTATAAATAAAACTTAAGTTTGGTAAAATTCAAATTTCAAAAGATAAAATTTAATGAACGTTGTTTTTCGAATGAATCCTTGATTGAAGTATTCATTTTTAAGATACCTTTTCTAGTATTGAAAGAGGTTAGGCCATTTCCTCTTAATAAAAGACAATCAATTTAATTAAGACTTTATACATTACGTCTCATTATAAGTGGATGAATTTTTCTTATGAATTATGTACTGAACGCTTGACACCATTTACCATCAATTATGCGTTATACATTAAAATAAACCCAGCCTAGCTGACAGCTAGCAGAATATGCTACTGTTGAAAGGAACAAAATATTAAAAACAAATTGTTTGTTGTGAAAGTTTTGAATGCCACAAATTACAACAATTCAATATATTGCCTTGCAGAATATATGGTTTGGTGAATGGGTATGTTCGAGTAGATTTGGTAACTTTTGCTGTCAGTTATCACCACTCCTATGGCGAATAGACTATAGGCTGAATCACCCGTGGTGGGGAGATCAAGGTTCACATCTCAGTTGGGTTCATAGGGCTATCCTCATATGATTTAACACTATTGTTTTCCCATCCTCTTCCTACACGAATACTGATGCATTTCCTCACGCTAACGTCTTCACTCAAGTGATTAGTAACAAGGATGTTAAACTTATTAATTAAAAAACATGGCGTGTATGTTTTTATCTACTCGGTATATTATGAAATAATAACGTACCACTCTTCCCCATTATTCTTTACAATAACCACTTCATTTATCACCTCCTATAACTCGCACTCTTTGTTATTTCCCGGCTCATGTCTCCGGTTTCCTAACTCTCCAGACCGTGACCTCTCTTTTTACTTTCTCTCTTCTAACTGACATGACATTAAAAGGGAACAAGTTTTAGGATGTCACTTTACGTTCTAGTAACATAAACAATCTTAACTCCAGATATTGCAAGTCTAATCTGATACGCAAGGCTCCAAATAATAAAAATAGTTGTATTAATTCTTAACTCCATTGTATTAGGGTATTGACGTCAACTTTTTAAAGGCAAAAGTTATACCAGCTTATTAACTATTTACTAACTTAATCAAGGATTCTCATACTTAATATTATAGACTGATAACTTAAGTTAAATATTGAATAATTGGATTTCATTTTGAGCACGTATAGACTAAATATAGTAAGCACCACTTGGGACCCAATTTGAATCCACTGGTCCTACACTCTACTCACATAGCCACGTGTATAATATATTGAGGCTAAAATTAATGTATTTACTCAAGGCGAGTTTCACCCCACCTTAAAACTGCCAAAGAACCCATTGCATCTATTAAAAAAGCACAGCTCACGCCACTGATAGAGCTACATAGCTATAATCAATTTATAGAAATCAACTTAGGATACATATGAGTCAAAATATATTAAGGCTAAAAAGCTTGTTATAAGATCGCATATGGTCAACAAACAGTAATTAAAAATGAAAATATAATAAAAATGAAAGTCTAATGAGGTATTCACAATGTTGTAATAAGTGGATTCGACAAATGTGTATGCATATATGAAATATTATAGCTTTGTCTCTATTCCCCCCCAACCCGGGGGCCTACTTGTCAGGATGGCTTGGTGAGATGGGTAGGTAACGGGAAAAAAACCTGTGGGGGTCGTTTTAATCTTGTATATTGAATTAAATTAGTTACTGTAAGATTATATAAAATGTGATGTAGGTCTTAGAACAAGTTGAAAGAGTTTAGTAAAAGGTACCTGTTCTTTCAATGTTCCTACTCAGAAGTTCTGCACTCTGACCTAACTTCTGTGTTAAAACACTGTCTAGTGTAAAACACACAACTGCTCGATTATGTGGAGTTTTTTTTTTATATAACTCAGACTTTCAATATGGTTTGGGGACTCCCTCCTCCGTACTGAACAGGGACATAAGCTGTAGGATAGTTTCCTCACAAACTCCTGTAACTTTGTAGATGAGTATGTAAAGCACTCTGAAGCAACCCCTTAGCAACGGGCGTCTTTATCAGAGGTTTTCCCAGCGTTACTGTTCATGTAAATACACTGTGTTGTGCTAGTTGGCAAAACAATCTCTGATTTAAAACATGACCTGGTGCGCGTGCACAACTGCTGCTATAGAACAATTGATAGTATGATTGCTCATGACGTCATCCTTGCATGCTCTTAGTTACCAAAGGCTGCACACTACTACAGCTTGAAAAATACACACTTGAAACATATATTGGTAAGTAAAGTTAATATATTATCAACACAAGCATTGACAAATCCCATAAATAAGTTGAAAAAAATTAATGCACAATTTTGTTGAACATTTTAAAGGTTATTATATGATTTAAGGATGTTTTAATTTATGTGAAAATTTTGAAAAAAAGGACTACATAAAAAATGCAAAGTATTTAATTTTATAAAAAATAAATAAATTGATAGAAAGAACGTATGCTTAAAAGTGATTTCTACTTATCTGTGATTCCTTTTTCCTCTTTTCGAAAGAATGCATTAGCTGCACATTTTCTGAAGAATAGACAGCGTCATGTTCACTGTTCAGGTCTTAAGTGAATTAATGTTAGCACAGGGGTGCATTGCCTAAGTTAGTGGTTTTGAACCCACGGGCCATTCGTGGCCCGCCGAGGGATTCTATGCGGCACCTGAACCAGTTTTACATACAACCTTGGTTTTGTGTAAAAATTATATAAGATACATTTTTTTAGTACTAAAACTCTAACCTGAGAATTTTCTTGGTTCTTATGTGGCATTTTGCAACAACAGTATCTTTAAAGTGCTATGGACTCATCACGGAAGTGGCGCCAAGCACACCTGGACATACAGGCCCAGGTCAGTTTCTAGGTCGGTACCTAAAAAGCTTCAACCCCCCTCCCTCCCCCCACAAGGGTGAGACGATCCGGATCAGGCCAGATACCCAGGGTGGCGAGAATTAACTGCCTCCCCCCCTTCCAATCACTCACTGGGGGCTGTGGCTTCCACCTATCCAGGGTGGTAACCGGAGTTATTCACTTCCACTCACAGAAGTGACCTT